>PVKE010036868.1:0-16183 GCA_004027555.1 Craseonycteris thonglongyai | reverse complement strand
TCCACCACTCCTCCCTGCTCCCCTCCACCTCTTTTTTTTTTTTTCCTGCTTTGTAAGGCAAGACTTAGGGCTGTGCTCTATTAAGCCTAACTTCCATTTACAGACTTTTCTTTTGTAACAGCTCTTGTGCCTAAGGCATGCCATTTGTACTATTCCTCTATACTTACATCACTAATTCATTTTCACATTAGAAAGGGAATGTCTCTTTCTAATTTCGTGGACACTAACGTCTGGGCACAGGAAGGTGCAGGTAGAGCAGGAATTTATTGTCTAAGTTCACCTGTTCGTTGTTTTAAAGCTAATTGAATTGAGAAAGCCTTCTCAAGGGAAGATCCTCTGTGGTGGCCCTTACTCTTCTCTTGTGCTATCCCTATGATGTGACACTGATGTCCCCAGGCCTTGGGGCATACTGGACACCTCACTCTTTTCATCACTGTGTAGTGAAATTGGATTTTAGTGAACCAGCACTGTCTCTGGGTGACTTAAGGAATGGATATACTTGAAGTCTGTGTAAAGGACAGGGTGAACTCTGAGCCTTTGGCAATGCTGTCAAAGGAAGAAGAGAGTGGAACCCCAAAGATGTGGAAGGACAGGGACCTAGGACACTGTATCTATGACACTAGTAATTTTGTGCAGACACCCCAGCACTGTCTATCTAACCCCACCCAGTGTTCACATTGCACTCCATGGGCAGGAGCCACGCCCACTTTCTCAGGCTTGTACTGGAATTAGGATCACATCTGATTTCCTGTGTGAATTCTTTCTAGCTGGAGAAAAGCGAAACCACCTCCTCCTGATATAATTCCTGAACAATGACACCAAAGTGTAAGTGTGTATGTTCAAACCATCAGACACGAGGAGTGGAATCCTATTGATTCAGTTAATGAATAGAGACATGGCTTAGGAGTCAGACCTACTTAATGATTTTTTTCTCAGTCTAGACATCTGATGAGCTGAATTCCTAGGACTGTCAATGATGCATTCACTCTCCCTGAATTGCCAGGGAGCTACTCACTACTTAGATGTTATCAGCTGTATCAGGTCTTCCTTGGTTTTTAGAGAATTGTGTACACAATTTTTGTGCTACTGTGGCAACATGTTAATTCTATTAAAATGCTTACCATTCTGTGTTTATGTCTGTGTTATCCCCTCAATGCCACATTTCAGGTTTTCTAGATAAAATTCTTGGTACTTGCTATACACTCAGCACACTGATAGATAATTGACTTAATAAATGTGCCAATAAAGTTTTGTTGAGAAAATTACTAAGGGAAAAAATGAGAAACTGTGAGAAGCCTTCTTGATAGCTTTCATTAGATTCTCAGTTTGAAAATGCTGAGGTGTCATAAACCAGAGACAGATTAGAAACAGAAGAAATAAGAGGAATACTTTCAAATGCAAAAATAATACAGGTGGAATGACTATAATAGTGTTTAAGCAGAATAAATTTTCCTCCTTCTCCTTCTCCTCCTTCTCCCTCCTCTTTTTTAAAAAACCTTGTTCCTGTTTTCCAGCTTCTCCCTGCTAAAGACTATGTGTATACTCAGTTGTTCAATAACTCAATAAATAGTTCAATAATTGTTCAATACATAATAAACAGTTATTGGGCACCTATTAAATATAAGCACACATTAGCTGCTCTGTGAGACACTCTTAAACTTAGTCTAATTTGTTAGTGAAAGTTACACTAGAGACTTAAATATCAAGCAGTGTGTATTTTCGAAGTAACTTATTAATTTGACAAACTTTTATCAGTTGCCTGCTAAATGTCAGGAGTTGCGCTGGGTCTGAGATCATAAAGTTTTATGATATACAGAACTGTGTATTATAAGTGTCAGTATGTCAGTTTTTCTGGCAGAAAGCACTCTGAAATTGAGGAACTTGAAGAGACCACTTACAGAGTTGTGGGCAGGTTTCTGAAATGCAGTGAGGTGGGCCACAGGCACAGGACCTGGGGTGGAGAGGAGCTAGAGGGCATGTCTTTGTTTTGCTACTCAACATGCAGCTGTGCTCCCCAAGGGAAGCGGAGGACCCAGCCCCCAGCCTGGGGGTGGAGAGGAGAAGCATGAGCAGTGGCATGGAAGGGCACTTTGATCAAGGCAGTAGAAGTGACAGTCCTGAACACACACACTTGCCAATGCACTCCTGCTCATGGTGTCAGAGTTGGGGAAGGAGAGGAATCTGGAGGGGTTCTTAAGATTTTTATTGGAATATGAAGATATACATTCTACCATTACCCAAATTAAGGAGGAATACAAAGGGATGAAAAGACTTTCAGGGCAGAGATGGGGTAACTGGGTTGAAAGCTTTTGGGTTTGAGGTGGCCATGAGACACCTATGGGAGACAGACAACAGACCTGGAAATAGGTGCTTGAGACTGGAGAACAAAGAGGTATTGCTGCAGACAAGCCACTTATCAACAAGGTGGGCTGAGCATGAGGTCTCACAATGGATGTGGGCTCTCTGTGGATAACTGCAAATTTGACTTTGATCTCGAGGTTTCCCGAAAATTGACCCTACTAGAAAGAAGAAAGGAGTTTAAGCCAATTTTAGAACTCTAGATCTATAGAAGGATGGCTCTCCAGGATGAGATAGTCTGGAGGCTGGTAGTAGGGCTACCTCCTCAGCAGGAGAGAGGAGGACAAGAGTCTTCTCAGGGGAGTTTCCTGGGAAAACTAAAGCTCAAAGAGGAGAAAGAGCTCAGCTCTAAGATTTTCAAGGTTAATGAATGTGAACTTTTTTATATAAAGGAAAGCTGAGGACTGCAAGGCTCTGAGCAGAGAAATTATGCTTCAAGGTGGTGGTGGTGTGCCTGACATGGCATTCACGTGCTGAGCAGGCCGTGGGGAGCTGCTGGCTCTCTCGCTCACCTTTGTATCTCCAAGCATAAGGAAGGGCCTGACACCCAGAGGTCTTATAGAAATTAGGATAGAACAGCAACAGAGAAGAACCAGTTAAAGAGAAATTCTGAGGTTATGGGCCTGTGTTACTCAGAGATTGATGTTATCTTTGGTAGAAATTGGAGAGTCAGGAGGGCTGAGTTAGTTAATTTGGGAAGGGAGGTAATGCATTTGCTCTTCAAGGCACTAAATTTTGAATGATGATGTGATGTTAAATAAAAATGAATAGTGGCAGCTGGAAGAATGGACCTAACCTGAGGGAAATGTCAAGATCGCAGCTTGAAATTCAAAGTCATAAGTATAAACTGTTAGTGGGAGATAATTGCAAAAGAAAACAATACCTAGAGAGAATAGCAGAAGGCCAAGATTTCAGCTATTGGGTTCAACCACAATCAGGCAGAAGGTGAGAAATGGAGGCATGAAAGGACTGAGGCGAATCTGCCAGGAAAGGGCCTATTGGGCAGAGATGGGGATGGTGGCAGGTGGCGAGCTTTGTACAAGGAGAAGCTATGGAGAAATCATGTTAGATGGAACAGGGCTTGATGGCGAAACCATGATTCATTTTTGAGTCTTCAATTCAGAAGAGACACAATTAATCTGTTGTGGGCCCTGCCACTGATGAAATTGACCATCACTGTGGGCAATGTGAGTGGATCAGTCCAGGGCCTAGTTCACAAGGCTTTTCCAATTAGTCTCTGATTATAACCTTTCCATTGCATAGTTTCAAAGCTATATGTTATGAAAGTAAAAGTCTTCCAGGTCAAGAATTTTTACTACTTTAGTTTCTGTCTCTGAAGAAGGTCCAGGTATAATTAATTTACTACCTTTAACTTTAGAGACAATTGCTGAGAACTCCTAAATGCAAACATGTGAGGATTTTTTGAGCTCAGGGAGTAGAGTATGCTGATGATTCTATAAGAACTCTTCATTTCTTGTCTGATTTAATGTTATTTTAAAATAGTGTTTGTGGTTTCATCATTTTTTGAGATCTTACTACTAGATTAAAAACAAATCTATCACTAGAAGCCAAAATAATTTGCTCATATAATTGTTTTTAAAACTTATCTTATGCAAGATATTTTGTACAGTTGAGTTGTACATCTGCTGACTGTGGCCAGACACCAAGAAGGACCCCAGCTGATTAGCAAAGTTGTACCCCAGCCAGAGACTGGATCTGAAGCACATGTGGCTGTCCTCATGACTCAGAGGAGGTGGGGACTAAAATCATGCGGCTGAAGAAGTCTGGCTGGAGGCTGCCTCCTCATACTGCTGAGATAAGCAGTTCCTCTCCCGCCAGCAACGTTTGCCCCACAGTCCCTGGCGAATGGGCCTCAGCTTCCTCTCCAGAACTCCCTCCTCCCCACCCCACTTCCTGGAGGCACGTGAGCTATCACAGTTCTTTCCTGGACAAAGCGTTGCCTGTCCTAGGCTTTTGCCAGCAATCTTAACGTTGAGGCATGCGTATCTCTTCATTTATGTTAACTTCTGAACAAAGTCAAGCAAGTTGCTGGAGGAGGGCTGGGAGCTTCACCCAGATTCATTTCAGCTTGTGACGTGACATGTTCTGGAGTCCTTGAATCTGGCAAAAAGCAAAGGGAAAAAATGATTTCAGTCAGAATTACCATCGTTTTCAAAACAGTTTTCAGCAAGCATGGCCAGTGTGCTTGAAGTCGGGGGCTGGCGAGGGCCTGTGACTGTTAAAGAAATGGTCCCTGTCTTCTTTTTATTATAACTCTGCTAGCAAGGACCGTGTAGGCGGCAGGCAATCTGAAATAAATGTCTAACTTGGATTTTGCACAACTGGGTCCTGCTCCAAAGCACACTGCTTCCCACTGACCCGGCTCAGGTTTTGCAGGGAGAGCAAGGAGGTGTAGCTGGGGGAATCGCGGGGTCCTTCCGGGCTGCGCAGAATCTGCTGCTTTGCAGGTCGAGCCTGATTAAAAGGTCGCTAGCTGATCTGCTTCCCTGTTCTATTCTGGGAACGCCACAAAAACACATCTAGTCGCCTTAGTTTTTTTTTTCCTGGGGCGTTTTATTCTTCTTTTATTTCTCCTTTTTCTCTTTCTCTTGTTTTTTACAATCTCCCTGTAATGGCTAATTGGCAGTGTTTCCCAGCTTTTTTATGTTTCTCTTGCTCTGGTTACAAGTCGTACTAACCCAGTAATATCCACAGGGACCTATAGACAGCCAACATTTCCAAATGATATACAGCATTCCCCTTTCTTTTAAAGTGTAAAACATTTACAAGGAAATGTACTAATGCATCGGGAACATGTCCCGGGTCGGTCATTAGCGCTCGCCTCCCGCACCCTGGGAGCGCCCCGCACGGTCCCCGCCCGCGCGCATGTTTCCGTGTGCCAGTGGGGCCGCCCGGAGACCGCAATTGCTCTGGCCCAGATTGACGAGCCTCCGATGCCCATTTACTGCGCTCAGCAGCCACTCTGGAGCCACGGCACATCTGGATGGAGTCAGCTGCCGAGCGCCAGGGGCCAGCGCGGCGGAGCCAGCCGAGCGCGGCGGCGAGCGCGAGGGAGGCCGGCGCCCGGCCGCCTCCGCCGGCCCACCCCCCAGCCCGCACCCGGCTGGATTTCCTGATGTAAACAGAGCGGCCCTGCAAGAGCACAGCAACTCTGCTGAATGTGTCATTTAGTGTTCTTTATCTGCTTGGGGTCAGAATAGCGACTTAGAAAAACAGAAGCGTTGCTTTGAATTTAAACAGCTAAGAGCCACAGACATTACCGGTCTGTATGGGGGAAGGAGGAATGCCTGAGAACTTAGCTCCCGCTTTTGTGTTTACTTTCCCCACTTTATGGTAATTAGGGGGCTAATTTCATTATCTACGGCCAAATTGGAAACGAGGTGCTGTTTCTGTCAATGGTGCTAAAGGCATGTGCGCGTTTCTGTGCAGCCAACCGCTCCCCAGCGCCCAGTGCCCTGCGGGCCCCAGCAGTCGGCAAAAGTGTTGCGACTGATTTTACCGGAGGACATGGAACTGCCCTGCTTCTGAGAGAAGCGCTTTGCTTTCTGTCCTTGTGTGCCAGCCAAGAATGTACTTCCTTCCTGGGTTCCCAGAAAGGCTCAGCTCTGGGGGCTCAAAGGACAAGTCTCCTACCCTGTACTTCCTCGCTGGTTCTTCAAGGCCTGGCAAGACTCAGCCAGCCGTCTGCGCCAGTGCCTGGCTGAGGCTGCCACCCTTCCCCACCTACCGGTGTAGGGTAGCAACCGTGCAGCTTCACTTCTCTCCTTCTCCAGCAGGGGATGAGACAGTAAGAATTTGGGTTTCTGATTATTCATTAAGTAGAAATCAACCAGCTATAAAACTATGACAAAGTAATTTTGAACTAGACGATAGAGAGGAAACTTACAAAATGATGGCAGAGCTTGTGTTGTCATCATCAATAATTAAAATGAATTGTAGATGTGTTGCCAGTTCAGTCACAAGCCATTGAAACCCTCGGTCTAGAAAATTCCAACTGGCCAGAGTCATCCTTAGTTACTGGCAGAGCTTTCCTAACCATCAAGTAAAGACTAGTTTCGCAAAACTCTTCAAATGGAATTCAGGAGGAGCCATGGTACACATCTGAGGGCAGAATTTGGCCAATACGCAGGATATGAGCAGGCTTGGGGAACGCTCTGGGCTGTCGGGTAAGATTTCAATAATGCAGCTTCGTGTAAAGCTTTGTCAGACGTTTGAGTCATCTGACCCAAACGCTGCTCATACGTCAGGAGCCCTTGTATGTTGAAAGAACCTTGGGTACATTATTGCACTTTGAATAGATTAATAGGGAACTCCTTTTCTTCCCATAAACTGTATTTGGATGAATTTGTCAGAAGTTGGCCAAAGACTTAGGGACAGAACCAAAGTCTAACTCAGCAAATCGGGTGCTAGCAGTTCTGCTTTGTGATTTAATAAAGAGATCTGGCTAAAACCCATAGTTGAAATAAGGTTTGTTTAGAGCAATCCCCTGTATCTCCAAAGACAAATAGTATATTAGCCCCACCTTTGTGCCCTTTTTACAGGTTTAAATCCTAAGAAATAGGAATCTTCCCTGACTTTGTGTGATCATATTAGTGTCCTACCTCATAGATAACTGGTAGCCAATGTGGGAGTATTCAGTTTAAAATAATTGTCTCTACCTTTTCATATTATTGGCTATTTATATAAGTACCATGGGAATAGGCAAGAGTTTCCAAATACAGTGATGCCTTGGAATTAGAACTTAATCTGTCCGAGAACCCTGTTCAAGTTCCAAAATGTTCGAGTTCCAAGACAAGAGTGGGCATTCCAATAAAGCTTACGGGCCCTACAGTCGATACGACCCTTGTTAACGTGTTGAAGTTCATAGTCCAAAGCGGTGTTCGGATTCCGAGGCAAAATTTGCTTGATTTTTTGTTCGGATTCCAAGTTGTTCAAGTTTAGGGGCTTTCAGATTCCAAGGTATCACTGTATATAATAAAATTTTTAATTTGCTATAGGAGAGGCAAGCATGGTTATGGGTTACTTAACTACTCCAAACACTTTTTCTCATCAGTACATAGGATCACAATGTCTACACTTCAGGTTACTAGATGTTAAGTTAGAGAATGCATATGAAGGAATAAATTAATGCCTAGTATAAAGGAGTTACAAGATAAATGTTTGCATAAGAAAGCTTGTTATTCCACAGTTTAATTATTATTATTTTTGGTATATTTTTACTTCCCGTCTATTAGAGACACAAGAATATGAAAACATTTTGATTCCTTGTTCTTAAAGAGATTTCTTTAAACTCTGTTCCAAACATATATCTTGCATTTTCTTAATTTCAGACCTGTGTCAGACCATGTATCCTAATTTTAAAAATCTGGATTGTGAAAAAAACACCTGGACAATTAGTTCACTCTAAGCATAACCTCATCTATGTGGATCAACAGGAGCAGATGTGGCAGTAAATTCTCACTGAGCACATAGTACCATGCTAATCATACCCTCTTGTTTAGTACCTAGGTCAGCAGAAACCTCTGTGTATGTGTGTGTATGGGGGTGGAGGTCGGGGTCCTCAGGGCCAAACAGAAACCCAGCTCAGATCAAAGACCCAGTCATAGTCAGTTTTTTTTCCAATTTATTGAAATTTTTATTGAGATAGTTGTAGATTCATATGTAATTGGGAAAAAAACCAAAAAACAAACAAAAAACAAACAGTGAGAAATCCCAGGCACTCTTTATCCAGTGTCCCCCAATGGTAACATTTTGTAAAACTGTGGTACACTATATCAGCCAGGATATTGATATTGACACAATTCAATTTTAGTTGCACTCATTTGTGTGTATGATTATTGGTTTTATATAGTTTTATTACATGTGTATACCACCACAATCAAGACACCAAACAGTTCCACCACCACAAGGATTCCTCCTGTTGCCTTTTTAACCTTACCCACTTACCTCTCACCCTTGTCCTCTCTCCCTCTCCTGTTCCAATCCTTGGCAACCACTAATTTGTCCTCTGAATCTAAAATGTTGCCATATCAAAATGTTATACCGTATTTTCCGGTGTATAAGACGACCGGGTGTATAAGACGACCCCCTAATTTTACAGTTAAAACATAGGTTTAGGCCTATATTCGCTGTAGTGCTGTAGCGAATATAGGCCTAAACCTATGTTTTAACTGTAAAATTAGGGGGTTGTCTTATACGCTGGAAAATACGGTATAAATATAATAGAATCACATAGCATGAATCCTTTTGGATTGATTTTTTTTTCACTCAGCACAATTTTCTGGAGATTTATCCAAGTTGCATATGCTAATAGTTTGTTCATTTTTATTGCTGTATTATATTCCATGGTATAGCTGTTCCACTCTTCTTTTAAAGATTTATTTTATTGTTTTTCACAGAGACAGAGAGAGACAGAGACAGAGAGTTACAGACAGGGGTGAGGGCCCAGAGCAGTCTCCATAGTTGGATGTCATCAGTTTTCAACATAGTTTTGTTCCACACAGGTAAGCAGGGGCCGGGCCGGGCAGGAACTGGTATGGGGGCCTCCTGCATGGGAAGCACATGGTCCCAGTTCAGCACATGGTCCACATGGGCTAAGGCCGGAATTCAATCCTTGGTCCCCAGGGCTGCAAAGCAAGTGCTTAACCTGAGCCACCCACCCCCTTTTTTTTATTCGTTCACCTGCTGAAGGACATTTGGGCTGATTCTAGTTTTTGCCTATTACACATAACTATGCTATAACATTTATGTACAGGTTTTTATGTGAAAATAAGTTTGTTTTTCTTGGATGAATGTCCAAAGGTATTATTGCAGAGTTGTATGGTAGTTTAATGTTTAATTTTATTAAAAAGCTGCCAAACTGTTTTCAAAAGTGACTGTACCATTTTACATTGCCACAGTGATGCATGAATGACCCAGTTTCTCTATATACTTGCCAACATTTGGTATTGTGGCTTTTTTTTTTTCCACTTTACCCATTCTGATAAATGTTTAGTGATCTCATTGTGGTTTAAATTTTTATTTCTCTAATGAATAATGATGTTAACTATCTTTTCATGTGCTTATTTGCCATGTGCATATCCTCTTCACTGAAATATCTCTTCATATTTTTTGCTTATTTTCTAACTGAATTAACATTATTATCATTACTGTTGAGTTTAGAGAGATCTTTATATATGCTGGATACAAATCTTTTGTCAGATATATGGTTTGCCAACATTTCTACCTATCCGTAGCTCATGCTTTCATCCTCTCCACATGAACTTCCACAGAGCAAAAGTTTTAATTTTGATGATAGCCAGTTTAAAATTTTCCTTTTTGTAGATATAATTTTGGTGTCAAGTTTTTATTTGCCTCACAATTTTCTCTTATGTCATTTTCTTTAAGTTTATAGTTGTGCATTTTACACTGAAGTCTATGATTCAATCTGAATTGATTTTTGTGGAAGAGGTGCAGGTTGAAGTTCATTCCCTGCCCCCTACCCAAAGACCAGTTTCATTGGGACCATTTCTTGAGAAGGCTAGGTTTTCTTCATTGAATTATTTCTGCACCATTGTCAAAAATCAGTTGAAAATATTCATCTAATTTTATTTCTGTGTTTTCTGTTTTATTCCATTGATCTAATGTTTGTCCTTCTGCCAATAAATACCACACTGTCTTGACTACTGTAGCTATATGATAAGACACTATGCCAGATAAAGTGCTTTCCCCCAGTCTATTTTTTTTTCAAGATTATTTTGTCTTTGCCTGTGCCTTTCTATAAAATTTTTAGAATAAGTTCGTCTATCTATAAAAAGCTTTGCTAGATTTGATTAGGAATTCCATTAAACCTATAGACCTACTTGGGGAGACTTGCCATCTTTACTCTGTTGAGTTTTCCAATCCATGAACATGATGTATCTCTTCATTTATTTATGTCATTAGCATTGTTTAATTCTCAGCATATAGTTCTTGTGCAGGTTTTGTAAAATGTGTATCTAATATTTCATTTTCTTTTTTTTTTAAGATTTATTTATTGTTTTTGACAGAGAGAGAGAGAGACAGAGAGAAAGAAGGGGGAGGGCCCAGTGTAGTCTCCATAGTTGTGCATCATTAGCTTTCAACATGGTTTTATTCCACACAGGTGGGAGGGGGCCGCACAGGGAGTGAACCAAGCTAGGGCCTCCCACATGGAAGGCATGCCCTGGCAAGAACCAAACTGGGGCTATACTCCAGTTCAGCATATGGGTCCACATTGGCCAGGGCTAGAACCGGGACTTGATCCTCGGACCCAAGGGCTGCCAAGTGAGTGCTTAATTCACTGAGTCATCCTGGCTTCCCCATATTTCATTTTCTTTGGAGTGATTATAAATGATGATTTGTTTTTATTTTAGTTATTAATTATTTATGATTAATATGTAGAAATGTGATTTATTTTTGTGGGCTGATACTGTATTCTGTGACCTTGTAAACTTACTATTTATTTCTAGGATTCTTCGTGTGTGTGTGAATTCTGTGGGACTTCTAAGTGAACAATCATGTAATTTACAAATAGAGAGTTTCATCTCTATTCTAATCTGTCTTTTTACAAATTTCTTCATTTTTAAAAAATTAATTGTTAAATTTATTTGGGTGACATCGGTTGGTAAAAATTACATAGGTTCAAGGTGTACAATTCTACATTTCATTGTCAATGTATTGTATTATGTGCTAACCACTCAGAGTCAAATATCTTTCCATTGCCAAATATTTGATGCCCCTCTCTCTTCCCCCGACTTCCCAACATGTTACCCTTAGGTAGCTACTAAACTATTAACTATGTCCAAGAGTTTTTGTCTCTTTGTTACTTTCAGTTTTATATTTCACCTATAAGTGAAGTCATATGGTTCTTGATTTTTTCAGTCTGTCTTAGCTCACTTAATATGATGATCTCAGGGTCCATCCACGTTGTTGCAAATGACAGTATTGTTTTATAGTTTAATTGTAATTGTAATGTAGTCATGTGAGGACACATGCATAGCATTTATCTACTCCACCATCTTGACCAGAGAGAATTACTTCAACTTCATAAAGAGTATCTAGTATCTACAAAAATCACCACAACTAACATTATGGTTACTGGTGAAAGAATGAATAGTATTGGAAGTTCTAGCCACTGCAATATCAAGAATAAATTTTATTTTAAGAAAAGGTAAAATTTCTTTCACCATTTGAGGCTTTTTTGGCAGAGGGTACCTGGTGTTGGGCCACACTGTAGTTATTCTTGGACAACTCTTAGGGGTCCTGGGCCCCAGGAAGGTGGTGGTGGGTCTCAGTGTGCTCTAGGCTCTTTGCTGAGTGGCCACAGATTTTGCACTGATGCCAGATCTGACTTGTCATTAACCTAGTAAACAGCACTCACCCTCCCCTGGTGACACCCTGAAAATACATATCACCCAACTCTTGTACCACCCAAGATTCTTTCAGTGGCTGAGACTTATGGGAATCTGGCAGGTGGTGGCAGGCATCAGGGTGGCCTGTGCCTTTTACTGAGCTGCCTGAAGCACCATGATGATGGCAGCCAGCCTTGATCTAAAGTGTGGAATGTTTGACATGCTTCTAGGCCCAGCACAAGCAGGAACCAACCATGAATTGCTTTGTAGCTCCTACCCGGTAACCCTGGGCAGAGGGTGGAGTGTGTATCACAGGCAGCAACTGACTTTGGCTTGCATGGTAGTCCCTCCCAAGAGGCCCCAGAACTAACACACCTGGTAGCAAGCCCAGGAAGAGCATAGAGTCAGAAACAAGATGAACCTCATGAAGCCAAGAGTATGACATATCACAATTAAAATGAAAAAGGTTAAAGAAAAAGATAGAATCTTAAAAGCAGCAAAAGAAAGACAGTTCATTACCTACAAGGGAGCTCCCATAAAACTACCAGTTGACTTCTCAACAGAGACTTCGTAGGCCAGGAGAAATTGGCATAAAATATTCAAAATGATGAAAAGCAAGGACCTACAACTGAGACAGTTCTGCAAAGCAAGGCTATCATTTAAAACTGAAGGAAATATAAAGAGCTTTCAATACAAGACAAAGATATAGAAGTTCAAAACTACCACATCAGTATTATAAGAAATGTTAAAGGGACTTCTTTAAGAAGAAGAATACCTACATACCTATCAATAACTACTTTGAATATAAGGTATTAAATGCTTCAATCAAAAGACATAGGGTAGATATAGGGAGAAGAGATTAAAGATGGTAGAATAGATAAATGTTGTACTTGCCTCAACCTATGAACACATCAAAATTACAACTAAATTACAGAACAATCAACCTGGTGAACCATCTGAAGTCTAAGTGAACAGAAGTTTTATAACAAAGAATATAAAGAAGAGGCCACATCATATCAAGATTGGAAAATGGAGCAAAAATAAAAAAAAAAAGATAAGATGCACAGAAATATGTATGTATAGTTTGTAGAATAATAAAACAAATGCTCATGCATCTATCACCCAGACTAACAATACCACTTATTTATTATCTCATTCTTTCAAATTTTTACTTTTTTTCTCATGTGCTACCTCTGGCAACCATTCACCAAATACAATTGTGCATTTGTACATGCATATATAATAATTTATAAATACAAAAATATGTGTACATTGGAGGATACATGTCAAATTTTTAAGTTTTAAAATTCTTGTAACTAAAAAGTTTGAAAACTACTAAAAAAAAATAAAAGTAACTAATGGATAAGATAACAAGATCTATACATATGCTGTCTATAAGAAATCCACTTCAGGTCAGAATATATGTACAGACTGGAAGTAAAGGGATGGCAAAAAGACATATCATGAAAATAGAACTGAAAAAAAAAATCTGAGGTGGCAATACTTACACTAGACAAAACAGACTTTAAAAGAAAGGCTGTAATAAGAGATGAAGGACCTTTCATAATGATAAAAGGATTAATACACCAAGAGGATCTAACAATGGTAAACATTTATGCACCCAACATAGAAGCACCTAAATATATAAAGCAAATATTGATGGACATTAAGGAAGAGATTGACAGTAATACAGTTATAATAGGGTGCTTTACCATACCATTAACATCAATGGATAGATCTTCCAGAGAGAAAATCAACAAAGAAACAGTGGCCTTAAATGACACATTAGACCAGATGAATTTATTGATATTTTGAGAGCATTTTAGCCCAAAATATCAGAATATATACTTTTTTCAAGTGCACATGAAACATTTTCCAGGCTATACCATATATTAGGCCACAAAACAAGTTGCAATAAATTTAAGAAGACAGAAATCATATCAAGCATCATCTACCACAATGATATGAAACTAGATATCAATTATTAGAAGAAAAAAACTGAAAAACACATAAACACATGGCGTCTAAATAACATGATACTAAGTAGTAAATGGGTTAACAATGAGTTCAAGGAAGAAATCAAGATTCTGTTTTATTAAAACAGGTGAAAGTAAAAATACAATGACTCCAAATATAAGGAACACAACCAAAGTAGTCCTAAGAGGGAAATTCATAGTAATAATAGGCTATCTCAAGAAATAAAAAAATCTCAAATAAAAGATATAACTTTACTCCTTATAAAACTAGAATAAAGAACAGCAAATAAAACCCAAAGTGCATTAAAGGAAGGAAATAATAAAGACGAGAGTAGAAATAAACAAATTAGTCTACAAAAATAATACAAAAGATCAATGAAACCAAAAACAGTTCTTTGAAAAGATAAATAAAATTGATACACCTTTAACCAGATCCATCAAGGAAAAAACAAAAGGATGAGGGGAGAACCCAAATAAAATCAGAAAGAGAAGTGACAACTGATACTACAGAAATACAAAGGTTTGTAAGAAAATATTACAAGCAATTTTATATGCCAATAAATTCAACAAACTCTAAGAAATGGATAAATTACTAGAAACATAGAATCTTCTAAGACTGAATGAAGAAAGAAGCTAAAAATATGAACCAGCCAATTATTACTAACAAAATTGAATCCATAGTTAACTCCCAAGAAAGAAAAGTCCTGAACCAGATGGCTTTAGAGATGAATTTTACCAAACATTCAATGAAGAATGAACACCAATCATCTCAAACTATTCCAAACAATTCAAGAGGAGAGAAAATTCTCAAGCTTATTGTACCAGGACACTATTTACCTAACTCCAAAACCAGACAAATATGACACAAAAAATTGGCATATATATGGCATATAATATATATTATATATAACATTATATATAATATATATACACACATACATACACACACATATGTGTATATATATCAATATACATGATTAATATAAGTTCAAAAATCTTCAAAAAAATATTAGCAAACTGAATTCAGCAATACTTTGAAAAAATCATACACCATGATCAAGTGGAATTATTCTTATAATGAAAGATTGGTTCAATATTTGTATATTAATTAACATATTACATAAACAAAATGAAGAATAAAAATCATATGATCATATTAATGGATACAGAAGTTGTTTGACAAAATCCAGCATCCATAAAAACTCTTAGCAAAGTAAGAATTAAGGGAACACACCTCAACATAATAAAGGTCAGTTATGATAGAACCACAGCTACTGTACTCCAAGATAAGAAGCTAAAATTATTTTTCTTAAGATTAAGAATAAGACAAGGATACATACTTTTAGCACTTTAATTCAACATAGTATTGGAAGTCCTAGTCACAACAATCAGACAAAAAAAAGAAATAGAAGTCATCCAAATTGGAAAGGAAGAAGTAAAACTGTCATTTGCAGATGGCATGATACTATATAGAGAGAACCCTAAAGACTTCACCATGAAACTGCTAGAACTCATAAATAAATTTAGTAAAGTAGCAGGATACAAAATTAATAATCAGAAATCAGTTGTACCATACATCCATAGCAAACTATTAGAAAGAGAAATTAAGAGAACCATCACATTTATCATTGCATAAAAACAAACACACAAACAAACAAAAAACACCCAAAAATAAATTTAACCATGGAGGTAAAATACCTGTACTCAGAAAAATATAAGACATTGAAGAATTGAAGAAGATGCAAATAAATGCAAACATATACCATGTTCACAGATAGAAAGGCTTAACAGTGTTACAATATCAAAACTTCCCAAAGCAATCTATAGATTAAATGCAATCCTTATCAAAATACCAATGGCATTTTTTCATAGAACTAGAACAAATCTTAAAATTATATATACATATTTCCACAAAAAGTCCTGAATAGCTCCAGTTTACTTAATAGGTTGATATATGCTAGGGGATAGTTTGATATCACAGAGCGTGTTAACTCCAGTTTACTTCTTAGTAACTTCTTAGTAAACTAGAGTTATCATGCTACGTGATATTAAACTATAATATGGTACTGACAAAAAAACACATATATCAATGGAACAGAATAGACAAAGGAAGAAAGAACATATTGTGAGGTAAAGACAGTCTGTTCAATGAATGGTGTTGGGAAAACTGGACAGATAACATACAAAAAAATAAAACAAGACCATCTTCTTATTACACATACAAGAATAAACTCAAAATAGAATTAAAAACAAATGTAAGTAAAACCCCAAACCATGAAACTACAAGGGAAAAAAAAAAAAGACAGTAACTCTCTGATGTTGCTCTTAGTAATTTTTTTTTTAATATGACAAGAATTTTATTTATTTATTTATTTATTTATTTATTTATTTATATTGTTTTGACAGAGAGAGAGAGAGAGAGAGAGAGAGAGAGAGAGAGAGAGAGATACAGAGACAGAGAGAGAACTGAACTGGGGG
>PVKE010036867.1:0-16184 GCA_004027555.1 Craseonycteris thonglongyai | reverse complement strand
GTGGAGTGAAACTATATGGAAAACTAATGCTGTCAACTATGGAGACTGCTCTGAGCCCTCCACCTTCTCTCTGTCTCTCTCTGTCTCTCTCTCTCTCTCTCTCTCTGTCAAAAAAACAGTAAAAATAAATCTTAAAAAAAAACAGTTTTATAGCACAACATTGAGTTTATACTGTATTTATTAATTGACACACACAGCACATTCAAAAGGAACCCTGAAAATGTGATATGCTTTCCCTCGCCATCGTGTTCTATTCTTGAACATACTTTGGTATGCACATGGTGGGGGTATGAGAAATACACATTTTTTAAGATATATTTTTTATTGTTTGAGAGAAGTTGTGTGTGTGTGTGTGCGTGTGTGTGTGAGTGAGTGAGAGAGAGAGAGAGAGAGAGAGAGAGAGAGAGAGAGAGAGAGAGAGAGAGAGAGAGTGAGAGGAGAGAGAGAGAGAGAAGGAAGAGGGTCCAGAACAGTCTCCATAGTTGTACATCATTAGATTTTTTTGACAATTTTATTCTGCAAAGGTGAATGTGGGGCTGTGTGTGTGTGTCGGGGGGTGGGGGGGGGACAAACCAGGGGCCCCCCTCATGGCAGACAAGAACATTTGTCACCATGCAGTTCAGCATGTGGGCTTGCATGGCCCCGGACCAGGATCCCCGGACCTCGCAGTTGCAAGGCTAAGTGCTCAACCTGTTGAACTATCTGGGCATCCCTGAGAAATACACATTTTTGGTCAAGTGTTTCTATTGTGCTGACTCTGAGGCATCTGAGCATACTGGTAGGCATATTTCTTGAATATTACTTTGTATAGAAAATATGTCAAAGAAGAACAGGAACAGATTCCATGCCCAGGTTCCCTGTAATTGGAATTTTATTAGGTATGGAACATAAAGTTTGCTAGCTGAGAGAGTTCATTTTCCACTGGTAAGGTGACCAACGATACCAGTTTGCCTGTGAATGAAGGTTTTCCCTGGGAATATGAGACTTTCAGTGCTAAAACCAAAACAGATGTTAGAAAATTGAAATAGTTGCTGTGGTAAGTTGAATTATAAGATGAACATTAAGACTTTGACATACATACCCTGTAAGATTTCACCCTTGAACATGGGCAGAAACTGTGAATGGGATATCAGTCTCATGACTAGGTTACTAATGTAAAAATAATGTATAGGTGCTTTTATTAACATTCAATGATATTTATAATATGTATATATATGTAAATATATACATATACATACACACACACACATACGTATACATATCTTTTCTTTGAGTACCCCATGTTCTTTGCTATACTGTGGAGGTCATAATAAAAATAAAATATTTATGAGGATGTACATATTTAGTACTCTTCTAAGGGTTCTGCATATGCTATGACTGTCCACATTTTATAGATGAGGAAATTAAAACATAGAGATGAGAGTGGCAGAACCACCAGGACTCAAACCCAGTGTGATTCTGAAGCACGAGATTTTCACTTCAGCAATATAGTACATCTTCTAATAACACCCAATTTTGCAGAATTACTACTCATAGTAAGCATAAACTGTTGGAACATAGTACTGTCTTCACCTCTGGGAAAGGCATGGAGCCATAAGAAAGGGGAAATCAAAACAGGAAGGCTTCAAAATGATAACTAAGGCTTAGAGGCCAAAAGGAGATTAATTTACAGTGTAAATAATTTTAGATGAAAGTTTCATATGTTTAGTTGATGGTGGAAAAGTGGATGTCTCAATTCTGGAGACATTTAAAATTTCACAGTGCTTTAGACAATAACCCTTAGGAAACAGTCCTTAATTGTAAAGATAGAGGAAATGAGGTAATTCATACAATCCAAAGATCTGAGTTCCCTTTTATAGTGTCTTTTATTTGGACATTCATACGATTTTTAAAAATTAGTGGTCCTTTTTTTATTTTCTCAGGTTTTGAGATTTTGTGACAGAAGGCTGTATAAGACCTCTCCATTTAGTATTCTTCTGAATATTACTATATACAGATATTAATGTTTTATCTCAGGTCAGAAATATAAATTTGAGAACATTTAGTTTTAGAAAAGGAAATAAAGAGAACAGGTAGAAATTATGAAGTCCATCACAGTCAATCTCTGTATTTCTATACACTTATTAAGTTCCATGATCTTTTTGTTTGTTTGTTTGTTTGTTTTTGACAGAGAGAGACAGAGAGAGACAGAGAGAGACAGAGAGAGACAGAGATAGAACTGAACTGGGGGCACTCCCCAGTTCAGCACATGGGTCTGCACGGGCCAGGGCAGGGGCCAGGATTCCATCCTGGGTCCCTGGCGCTGCAAAGTGAGCACTTAACCCACTGAGCCATCCTGGCTCCCCCAACTTCTGTGATCTTTAATGCCAGCATTACGTAGTATCCATAGTCAACATTGTTCCCATTTGTTTATACGCTTTTTAAAAATGGATACACCTTGGAACCATGAAGAAATGCCTATCTTGGTTTTACTATATGAATGTATAGATGTGTCCTTTACATATTATTTGCATATTTATGTTGAATATGTACACTTATTTCTCATACATGCCCGTGCTCACACACACACAGGCACCAAATAAAGGATGCATCTAGAATGGTAAACTGAGATAACAGAAATTAATGGTATGGGGAAAAAACTGGAATGAAGTAATTGTTTCACCAGCTATAGGCTATTTTGCTTGTAAGAAATTGGCTTCGGGAATTTATGAGCCTCCACATCCATTGGGGTTGCACAGACTTTGCTTTCACTGATTCTTATAAAATGGAAAGGATCAAAAGAGTTAAGTAACACTGTGCCCTTCACAAACAACAACACCAAAAAACATTCCACTGAGGAAAGAGAAACAGTGACGTACAAAACAAAACAAGAAGCTCGAATCAGGTGCTTTAGAAAGAAAGGGAAGCAAACCACAGTATTAGTGAAAATCCTGGAGTCACAGCATGAGTGGTAGTTGATTTGCTATTCTCTTTCAAGCTTTCAGCCCTTAGAAAGATGCAACAATTACCCTCTTTACAATTCTAACATTTTTTGCTCCAGCTCTTTGGGTAGGACTAATGTAATTTATTCATGCAGGTATGTACTTATGTATCTGCTATTATATTTGTTCCCCTTCATTATGAACTTTATGGTTTTATAAGTAGGTATTCATCTGGGGATAAAATAAACAAAAACTAGTAGGAAAGAAATGAAGAGGAAGGAAGGAAAAGCAAACCAATCTAGTAAGGAATGTTATTGTAAATGAGGGAAGCTTAGTAGTGCCTGCCCCAAGGAAATTTAAAGCCTCCTGAAGTGGTAACATGTTTTGTGATGCTAAGAATGTGCTTCTAACATATATAAAATTGCAAAGGACTTGGATATTTCACAGAGTACCCCTAATGTGGGATTCTTGCTCTTAACAAGATCTGAGCATTTTATCTTTTGTAAGTTGAAGATCTTTTTTTTACAAGATATGTCACACAGAAACTGTTCTCTATTTGGAGAACTATTATTAATAAGACTCTAAGATTATTTTCTCAATAGGAAAAGGTATAAAGTTATAAAGGGGAATGTACTTTTTCTTTTCCTTTTTCCCCCACCCAAGAAAGCAGCAACCATAAGGGAATTTCTTTTTAATTATTTTAGCTCTAATTACACAGGTATAATTGCAGCAACTTAATATTTTTCATTATCTCTAGGTGACTTGATACTATTAAATATTAAGAGGCAAGGATGCCCTGGTGGGGTGTTTTTTAGGGGAAACACCCCGTAGAAGGAATATGCTGGTATTTAAGTTATGAACTGTTCCAGAAATTCTAATCAAACTGTAGCCAGTATAGGGGCATTACCACAGAAAAACTACAGGGGATGTCTAAGCTAAAGAAAACCCCTTGCTTTTTTTTCTGCATATTGAGCAGTTAACTCTTTTCATGGGACATTGTTACTTGACCCTTTTCTTTGACAAAACAAATAGGAACTAACAGTATACAGCAGCTCTCAGTCTGGATTCAGAGATGTCCTTTGTTTACTATCCCTCTGAGTACTTCTAAATAAGGGGTTTCTTATATTTGGCGTAACTGTCTCAGACATTGCTACCACACTACTGGAGGTTTCCAATTACTCTTAAGCTTTGACTCTTGCAGGTGGAGGGAAAATGGACAGGTAATTGGATCCCTCCCATCCTTCTAAACCTAGTGCAAAGTTCTTATATATCATTTATATATTTTTTAATTAAAATTGTTGGGGTGACATCAGCTAGCAAAATTATGTAAGTTTCAAGTGTACAATTCTATAATATATCATCTATATATTGCATTATGTGCTCACCACCCAGAGTCACTTCTCCTTCCATCAGCCTGTATTTGACTCTACCTTCATTCTCTACCATTCTTCCTTCCCCGTTTACACTCTGGTAGCCACTAAACTATTGTCTATGTCCATGAGTTTTTGTTTCTTTGTCTTGTAATTTTGCTGCTTTCAGTTTTTTATCCCATGTATGAGAGAAGTCACGGTTCTTGACTTTTTCTGTCTGGCTTACTTTGTTTACGATGATATTCTCGAGATCCATTTATGTTGTCACAAATGGCAGTATTTCATCTTTTCTTATGGCTGAGTAATATTCCACTGTATATATGTACCCATCTTCTTTATCCAATTATCTGTTGAAGTACACTTTGGTTGTTTCCATGTATTAACCACCCCAAATAATGCTGCAAAGAATATTGGGGTAAATATATCTTTATGGATAGCATTTTTTTTAAGATTTATTTTATTTTGTTTTTCAGAGACAGAGAGAAGGGGGAGAGCCCAGAGCAGTCTCCACAGTTGTATCTCATCAGTTTTTGACATAGTTTGGTTCCACACAGGTGGGCGGGGGCTGGGCAGGGAGGGAACTTGCTGGGGGCCTCTTGCATGGGAGGTGCACTCCCTCAAGCCAGGGGCCAAACTGGGGGGGTGGGGCGGCAAGAACCAAATCGGGGGCTTCCTGAATAGGAAGCACACCCCAGTTCAGCATATGGTTCCACATGGGCTGGGGCTGGGATTCAATCCTCAGTTCCCAGAGCTGCAAAGCAGGTGTTTAACCTGCTGAGACACCTGGGCTTCTCTCAGATATGAGTTTTAGCAAGCATGTCTAGTTGGTCAACCAACAAATTCTCAACTCCTTCTCACACATCCCACACCATCTTAAGAAATAGATCATTGGGGAAGCTGGGATGGCTCAGCGGGTTAAGCGCTCACTTTGCAGCCCTAGAGACCAGGGATTGAATCCTGGCTCTGGCCCAGGTGGACCCATATGCTGAACTGGGGTGTGCCCCCAGTTCAGTTCTTGCCGGGGCCTATGCAGGAGCCCCCGGCCCAGTTCCTGCCCTGTGCAGCCCTGCGCCCACCTGTGGGGTGAAACTATATGGAAAACTAATCCTGTCAACTGTGGAGACTGTTCTGGGCCCTCTCCCTTCTCTCTGTCTCTCTTTATCTGTCTCTCTGTCTGTCATAAACCAATAGAAATAAATCTTAAAAAAGAAATAGATCATTGTATTATTAATGGTACAAAAAACACTGGTCACAAGTCTAGTGTCATAATTGAATTTACTAAAGTCTAAATATTATGATGCTATAGCAAGTAGACATGCCTGATACAAATTTTTGGTCTATGTTCCCACTGTCCTTGTCTTTGTACTGTTGATTCTTAATCTGTGTAACATTTTAAAATATATGAACAGTTACAGAAGATTGGTTTAGCCACTACTGTGGTATGTATGTATCAGTGAAAGAAACACACGAATGGAAGCAGAGCTCCAGTGACAAAGAGAAAGATGAGAAGAAACCAAGTAAAAGATCAAAATTCAAAGTACCCAAAGACAAGAGTTCATTCTTTTCGGTTCTTTCCCATTACTTATAAATTTATTGTCCAGGAAATCACACTGTTAGATTTTTAAAAGCTAGAGAAATCAAAATTGAGAATGATAGAGAATCTGAGTTGTAAAGTCAAGTTTCTATTTCAGATACAAGACTGAGTCGAAAACACTGTAGTATTCTGTACAGCTGTGTAAAGGAGAAACATGGTGGTTTCTTTACACACATCCTGCAAGACAAACAAACCAAACATCCATTAAAGTTTTAGAGAAATTCTTTCATAGCCTGTGTGAAAGCCACAGGTTGTAGTGTTCTCAAAAACGATGTCTTTTATACTTTCACCAGAACAGAGATACGTTAAATTCAACATAAAATTGGAAATTTATTCTTGGTTGAAAAAAACATCTATCTGTGAGAGTGTCCACTGAGCTTTGATGAGCACAGGAATTACTCTTCTCTATGGTACGCTGGGCTGGGAAATAAAAGGCTGGAATCTGGGCTAGTGAACAAAAATGAGCACCTGAGACTCCCCTTCAGAAAAACTTTAATCTTCTTGAGATTTCAGGGAGATAAAGATATTGCTAAGTGGCCAGATGTTGGTGTTGAAAGCCAGATTGCCTTTGCTTTCCAAGTAATCTGTCTTTATTTGAATAGCTGGCAAATACTGTCCTGACAACTATCAAAGCACTTCTGGAAGTGTTTATGAGTGACACTTTTTATTCATCAAGAAATTAATGGATCTCATGATTGCTAAACTAAGATTACACATAGAAAAGCACAATGAAGGCGAGGGAATTTGTTCTCTCTGTAAACATTTTTTTTCTTCTTCTTCCTTTTTTTTTTCATATGGCTTGCTTTTGTTTTAGTAATGCAAAACTGAACAGGTCGTGTAAAAAGCTGTGAAGGGAATTAGGGGTTAGTTCTCATAAAGAAAAAAATATGTAGAAAATTCTGGAGTGACAAAATAAGTAACGAGGGGAAGCTCAGTTGGCTTAGTGGGTTAGGTGCTCACTAAGTCTATTTTAGATGAGACAAACAACCCCCTATATGGCAAAAAATAACTATTCAATGCTACCTGTATTCTTGGCTGATTAAAGGCATACAAGTTTCTGGGGTTCTGGAAGAGGAAACAATGTGATAGACAACATTAGATTCAAATAATTGTATCCTACAATTTAATTTCAAATTTTAGTCTAATGGAAAGGAAATGTTTGAAAAATAAAAGAACAGTATGAATTGTAAATTAACTTGGTCATTTTGCCAAAGTCCTTTATATAATAGTTAATACAGAGAGGTATGGACTTTTGTTTGCTGATAATAGTAATAAAGACCTCAAATTAAAAAAAAATATATATATATATATATATTCTTGGGGAAGCCAGGATGTCTCAGTGTCTTGAGCACTCATTTTGCAGCCCCAAGGACCTAGCATTGAATCCCAGCACTGGCCCATGCGGACCCATATGCTGAACTGGGGAGTGCCCCCAGTTCAGTTTTCACCAGGGTGAGACACTGGCCCAGTTCCTGCCCTGTGCAGCCCTGCGCCCACCTGTGGAATGAAACTATGTGGAAAAACCAATGATGTGCAACTATGGAGACTGTTCTGGCCCCTCCCCCTTCTCTCTGTCTCTGCATATCTCTCTCTCTCACTGTCAAAAAATTCTTTATTACAAGAAAACAAGGCTTCTTAATGAAATGGCTGATTTCAGGATTGGGTCACAGAAAGTAATAAATGTTCCTGGAGCATCTTGCTATGGAAGAAAACAAAGAAAATGTTCAAAAAATATTGGGAACTTATTAAAAAAACATAGGGGCCAAGTTGAAGGATTTTCTAATACCCAATGTCGGTACAATTTAAGCAACAAAATACACAATGATAGTAATAGAATATAACTTGTAGAATAAAATAAATACAGAGTTCATACTGATGAATGTGAATAATTAATAATAAATGGGAAAGAACAGACAGCTCTTTTTAAATATAGTAGTCTAACTGATAAATAGAAAAGGAAAGAGAGAAATAGAAAATTATCATTTCGTACATAATAATTACCATAGCTAATTCTTCTCAATATATGCTAAAATTAGTAGACAAAAATATAATAATATATTCATGCTATTTATCAATTTCAAAGAGAAAACTAGTAACTTTACAGGGGATAAACCTAAGAGCCACCTCCTTATCTAAGTAATCAAAGTTAAAATGACCATAAGACATATCAATATTATTACATACCTTCTGATATGACACTTTGAGAAGGGCATAGTCTTAACTTCTGTAGTATTATAGTCTGAGGTGTATAATCTGACAGAAAACATGAGGAAATTATCAGAAAAAATACCAAAGTAAGGAATATTTTAAAAAAGAACTGGCCAATGTTTTTCAGTCATTGTTATGGGCTGAATTCTGACCCTCTCCCCCACAAAATTTGTATGTTGGAAGTTTTAACCCCAGTACCTCAAATTATGACTGTGTTTGTAGATAGATTCTTTAAAGAGGTCATTAAGGTAAAATGAAGTTTTATTGGTGGGTTTTAATTTAGTATGAGTGGTGTAGTTAAAAGAAGAGATTAGGACACAGAGCAGGCATAGATGAAAGGAAAGGATGGCTATCTGCAAACCTAGAAAAGATGCCTCAAAAGAAAACAACCCTAACAATAACTTCATCTCAGATTTTGAGGCTTGAGAAATGTGAGAAAATGTAATTGTCTTGCATAAGCCACCCTGTCTGTGGTACTGTGTTATGGCAGCCCTCGCAAATTAATACAGTCATGAAACACAAATTGAGACTGAGAAATTGTCCCCTATTGGAGGAAACTATAATAAAAAGACATGACAACTAAATGCAATTTGGGATACTGGATTTGATCCTGCAACATAAAAAGGACATTAGTGTCTCAATTGGCAAGATTTAAATGAAGTCTGTAGATTAGATAACAGTACTATATCAGTACTAACTTCCTGATTTGAATAAATGTACCATGGTTATGCAAGATGGTGAACTTTAGGGAAGCTGGGTAGAGGCTATACAGCATTCTTTTTTACTATTGTACAAATTTTCCAAACCAGAAAATACTATTAAAAAAATTTAAAGTTAAATATTAAATACAACTTAATAATAAAAATATTATAAAAATAGTGTGTTACTTTCAAATATTGTTTGAAAGATGTCAGAAAAGTGTTATTTTGTGATTTTTGACACTGACTTTTGGTCATGTTCCCGAGAAGCAAATAATTACCTGTCTTTTTTGCTCAATTTCTTAATTCCCTGAAGTCTCTTTATTTTGCAAGCTGCAATAAGTATTTTATTTCTCTACAGAATAGGAATCTCCATATCTCACATTTAATTGTGCATTTTATTAAATTCCTTTAACCATTTCTAGCTGGTAGCCAAGGAGTACAGTCATGTGACCATAAGTTTATTATTAAATAATTCATAATTATTGAGTATTATATCTCTGCACAATTTTATTTAGCAAATATTTATTGAGTATTTAATAGGTGTAAAACCTTGTGGATATAAAGACAAACAAGGGATACTTTTTTACCCTACAGGAATTTATACTCTAGGAGATGAGAGAAAGAGAAGGGAGGGAAGATAAATTTCTAATGAATATCTACTAAGGACATCTACTTTGGATAGACACTATTAACTTCAATTTTACAGCTATGAAAACTAAAATTGAAACATTTTCCTGATAGAAATAAAATATGAGTTGACTTTTAAAGGAAGGTAGAATTGGGGCCATGGTTAAGGGAGAAATCACACTCTAGGTAAAGCATGTGCAATGACTTGGAGGCACTGAAATAGTGCTGTATATCTTGAGAATTTCAGGATGGCTTTAGGTATAAAATTTTTATAGATTAGGGGTAGGTGATGAAGCAGCTTCAGCAGGCAGCATGTTGTAACAGGATATTGCATGCTATCATAAGAGATTTAGACTTGCCCTAACATGATGGAAAGTAATTTATGGATTTTAATCTGAGAAAGAAAAAATATAGGTTGTGTAAAGACAAATACTTTTTAAAATTAGAATATCAATATTCTCCTTTTAAAAAAGATTACTACAAAAAAACAAGGAGCTCCTTTTAAAAATTATCAAATTTCTTTATATGTAGCTTCACATTGGCATTTTCCTCCTTGAATGTATTTCATTTACTTCCAACAGAAATTTCATGTAGAGAGCCACAGAAAGAGACTTGGGAAACAGAAAATGAGTGCTGTCCGGAAAGTACTGAGCCATGTAATATGAAAAATAGAGGCATTTATGGCTGATTTTTTTCTGGGTTGCCCTCATAGTTCACGGAAAAGTGTTCTATACTGGCACTACCCATTGTGAATACAGGAATAATCTCACTCTGGCATATCCCTGCCATCCACAGATCCCCTAGCCAGGCTTAAACACAAGCTCTGAAAAACTCACACCAGTTAATAAGAATGACAAAGAACACAGTTCATCTTTACTCAGAGATATTTGTGGCCCATAAAATTGAAAGCATATTTTAAATAGGATATGTACATTATTGTTCTGTATGAAACAATATATTTTTTAAAGTTATCTGTTACTTTAAAAATACTCAGAATGACTGAGAAGATAATTTGAGATTAGTTTCATTCCAAAAAATTTTATATTTTAACTTCCATTTTTCCACTGTAACTTTCAAAAGGTCTTATGGCTATGTATCTATCTATGCATACTAGTTCATAGTAGAGTCATACATTTTCTATATAGCTATAATAAAATACAGTATATGACTTTTTTTATAATAACAAGAGAACTTTTAGCTTATCTTCTAACTGGAACAGAAAATAAAATCATCTAAATATGGAAGACAAAATGGTGCCTGCCTATAGCTAACTTATTTCGATCCTTTCCTTGTACTTTGATATTATCATGGGTACCAATAGTTATGGTTAAACACCATTTTAGCCTCATCTAATAATGTATACCATAGACAAATCCATAAAGCATGTCCTATTGATTATGATCACTATTGTAGTTTATAGAAAACTTAGAGTAGGTTAAATGTCTCTGTCTTTATGCATAGTATGCTACATTCTTATAAGAAAGAAAGTGAAATTGAAAGCATGCAGATATCTTAAAAATATAATTTAGATGAATAAATTAGAATTTATGAAATTGGTTACCGGTACTTATAAGTCAGATGTGTGGGGATTGGTGTTTAAGTGATGGGAGGAAATAATAAAGTGGAATGGGGGAAAACTCTCCAACACTGAATGCACATTGAAGCAAATGTACACAACTGCACTTCAAATTAAAAACATTCACACTTAAGAGGAAAAAAGAATTAACCTATTCAACATTTGAAAACAGTACTTTGTGTATATACTTTCCAACTGAGGGGATAAAAGAACTTTGAATAAAATTGCAAATAACTCTTAAACACTTCGTTATTAATAGAGGTAGATAAAAATATGACAGATTAATACTTTGAAGGGTTTATATGTATTGTAGGATTAAGCAAATATTAAACATGTGCTTTAATTTGGAGGGGAAGCATAACTTTTTATTGTGGAAGAATGGTTATATAACTATGAAATAGAGAGTTAACAACTATGTGGGACTAGATTGGAACTGAGAAACCATTTTTAAGTAATGATTTTCTAGCTCTCTCTTTTCAAAGGGAAAAACTTGGCAATATCTTGCACAGGGGGCCCAAATTACCATCATCAATAAATCACAGACTGTCATTGTATGCCTTCAGTTGAGACACACTGAAGAAAGGACAGAGAATTACGTTATTATTCTGGCTGTGGGTGTGGACAGATAGGGAGGTAGGTAGGTAAATAGATAGATGACAGATAGATAATAAAAAATTCAAATGAAGCAAAATTTTAAAATTCACCAACCAATGTCACCCCAATAAATTTAGCAAAAAAAAAAAGTAGATCTTAAATTCTCTCACCAAAAAATAATAAATAAATAAATGGTAATCATATGACATGATGAGGTGTTAGCTAACTCTATGGCAATAATCATTCTGTCATATATAAGTGTATCAAATTCACAGGTTGTACACAATGTTATATGTCAATCATATCTCAATGAAGCTGAAAAATGTTCTACTTGTGACACACAATTAAATCTAAGCAATAGACTCCTCAATAAAGAACTGTTATATTTTAAAATAAAGTGTAAAAAAACAAAGAAAAGTTTATAAGACACAGTGATGACTTTATTATTCCCACTGTCTCTCATTATATTTGTTCAAAACAATCCTTGGCATAACAAACCTACAAATATTAGTAATAAACTTCAATAATTACTACTTTTTTGTCTATAATGCCTACATTTTTATATAAATTTACTATAATCATTTTATTTTTCCTTATAACACTCCTGTAATAGAGATGTACATTTTCTTCACCTAGCAGTTGACATAAATTCAGGTGCAAAAAAAGGTTTTCTTGGATCTTCAAATGTAAAATTAATGTTCTCATTAATTTCACATTTTCTCATAATTAATTAGGTTTTCTTGACACCCTCTTATAGCGGTATTGAAATGAATTCAGTTCTCTATTTTAGTGTGTGTATGTGTGTGTGTATTTAGGCTTGGAATACTTTTTAATGCTAGCCTATATGTAAACTGTCACATTTCATTTGAAAACATGAACTCCTGTCTAGAATCCAGCAAGCATACTTGGCTTTATTGGCTTTTCTCCAAATAGCTCACTGGACCATTCATCTAACTCTGGTGGTAGAGCATCAATTTAATATGAGACAGTGATCAATATTATACATTGCGGAACAATACTCAGAATTAAGAAGGGAAAGGTCTAAACAGCAGAGAATGAGTTACAAATGAATGGGTACATAGGAAGGCATATGACCCTGAACTAAAACACTAATTTATCCCAAGGTCTTTGCATTTTCAATATTACAAAAGGACTTGCCAAACTAAGAATTGTAGGCTAACATTTACGTTTCTTCATCCCTTCTAAATTTCCTGAGACTGCCAGCTGCTGCCCTAATACATTTTTCTGAATCAGAAAAAAACTCATAAAATAAGAATAGTATACTTCCTCTATTCACTCCCCACAGTTGAAATCCTCTCTAGTCAACTTTTCTTTCTCAGCCACACACTGCCTGTAATTCTGGGAAGTATATGATCTTTCACGCCTATCTAGAGAGTTGGTTTCACCTCTGCCTGCTTCATTCCAAAATATCTTTGCTTTCAGCCTGAATCTACAAAATTCTATCTGACTGAGTGGCCTTTCTGAATATTCATTTGCTTCTTTGACAAGTTCTTAGTTTCCTGAAACTTCTATAATTTTATTCTTTATTAGTATCTCTAAGATTTTTTCCTACCACCCAGAGGGAGAAATGATATATAATTTTAGATTCCTGAATTTTACTTTTCATCTTCCTTTTTTGTTTAAACTCTCCCCATCTAGCAGTAAATACTTCCCCTTTCTTCAAGGAGTTATTAAGAAACTCCACATTTTCATGATTAAAGCAGTAATCTTTTCTGTCATCTCTTTTAAGATTGTAGGTGGTTATAACACATTCAGTCAAACGATATTATCCACTGTGGTTTTTACTGATTCTGGCCACCTACATTACTCTTGTGCTTCCTTTCGTTCTTTCATACCATCCATTTTTCTAGTAACATCATTTCTTCTTTTTTCTCTCTTTGCACAGTTTTTTAAAAAATACAATAGAAAGTAGGTTGTATAAAGAATGGTAAGCTCGTTCCTTACTCCTAAAAGGTCTGTAGTTTCTATTTTTCCCCTTTGACAATCCTTTTGGTCCTAATTGGGCTGTGGATCAAACCAGCTGTCAAGTCACCTAATTGCCATGAAAACCTGATGGAGTCTTAAGAGCCAGTCCATTTCTGTCTTTGTCAGGTATTTTCATCACATGATACAGCTTTATTTTGTATAGTACTTGTCATACAAGGTAAATCACAAGGAACTGTGAAGAATAAAGTAATACAAAGCAACTCTTCATCTCAAGATAGTTCTTCCCAAACTATGAACTTGTTACCTCATAGTCTAGAAGGATTGGGGTAATTCTTAGCATATCTAAAAGGATTGCTGTGGCAAGGAGTGACGTCTGTTCCTCAGCTTTTTACTGCCCAACCAGATCATCATGCTTTTAACTACCTTGATTTAAAGAACAGGCTTGCAGATGAAATGTGAAATTACTGTAATTGGCCATCTAGTACTTTAGCTAGGGTAAAATTTGTGCCAGTGGCTTAACAATTGGAAACCTCAACTCCTAAAATGACCTGCACTTTCACTTGCATATACTCCCCAGCTTCATTTGGGTATCCCAGCTTTCAATTGTTTCACAAAGCATCAGCCTAAAGTATCTGGTGGATCAGCAACATGGCCTTAATTTGCAGCTCAACAGACCAGCCAGTGATAGGAACAGCTGAGTATCCTGGGTACCAGCCAATTCTGTCTCCTCGTATGCATATTGCGGCTGATTGAGTAGACCCAAATTTCTGTGAATGCAATATTGCGGTTGAGTGTGAAGGCATAATCCAAATGGCCATGGTAGGTATTTAATATCTAAAATCCAGAGATGTCCTATTGCCTAGAAAGGCAACCGCCAATGAATTTAAATCAGGATGAAAAAAGCATAGTATTATCATAATGGCTCTAATATTTTGTGCCTAGAAAGAAGCATCCAGCAATTGTATCTTAATATCCTGGGAAGAATACTCACAAGGAAATTCTTGAATTTTGTATCATTAGCCTGAATATCAACAGAGAAAAGAAATATATTATATTAGAAGAAAAAGTTCATTATATTTTTCCTATAATTTTACTGTAGGGTGAGCTTTTGATGGCATTACAGTAACTAATTTGTTATCTTTGCTATACAAGAGGTGAATGGATTAAACAAGCTAGCTTGCTTGCCACCAGATAATAGAGAAATGTATTTTTATTATTTCTGATTACCATCTATGCAGGTAATTACACTTCTTTACACATAATTAAAGTGAAGGTTGATTTCAGTTCATTCTTCTCAGTGGTAAAATTAAGTTAGTTCCCAACTAATTATTTTCTGTAGTATAGCACTGTTTCAGATCCCTGTCACATTCCATTTAGCAAAAACAAAATAACTCTGAATCAGAGTTATCACATCCTGGGACTTTTAGACTATTAATTTGTAGGAGGGAAATCTTTAGATGGATGTTATCCAAGCTGAAAATGAATTCGTTTGAAAGAATCCAGTGTGTTTTTCTTCATCTGGTTCTAAAATCTCTTGCCCGTTCACAATCTCTGTTATTGGTGGATTTTTCTCCTTTTAGTTTGAGGTTGCTTAATTTGTTCAAGTCCAACACAGCCTTTCTCACCAAGGAGAGAACTTGAACAATTTATCATTACTTTGGGCGTGTGCTGCATAGTTTTCCAAGTTTATAGGTGTAAGATGCTTATTTTTGGAAACTGGGAAAGCTTCTGCTGATATTGTACAGTAGAAATACACTCATAGTAAAAAAAAAAAATGTTTTTAATCATGGAGAATTAGTGAACTGGCTTTGAAGAAAAGCTCTACACTGTAATTATGTCCACGAGGCAGGGGACCCATTATAAAAGTCTTTGCCTTCCAAAATGAGCCGGTCCCATTGAAGTTCCCTTAAGACACATATTGCCGTGGTGAACCCTGAATACTATTTTGATGGCAAAAATTTAGCATACACACTCTTAAGCACCAAGTTACCTTTCAATACTAGATGGCACTGCATTCCTGGGAAACAGTAAGGTTGTACTCTAAGATGAATTTCAAAATAATGGACTTTGGAAATACAACTGCTATATTCTGATTCTACTGGACATCCCTGCTATGAATTATTTCGGCCTGATGCTGCTGATGGTCTTATTTAATAGCCCACCGTATTTTGTTTTTAGTACTCAAAAATGTTTGCTAAAATTAATCTTTTATACTCTGTTCTGTGAGGTATGTGCGTTACTGTTCTATTTTGTTTTTGTTTTGCTTAATTGGGCTAAGGCCCAATTTAGCTGATGCAAAATATGTAGGGTAAAGTGATTTTAATTTTCTTCAAGCTCCTACATTTCACGGTGGCAAATATACATTTTTCAGTTTTATTCTCAGTTCCTAAAATTTGTTTTAAAGTCTGTTCAACCATATTCCGCTCACTCACCTTCTTACTACTGTTAGAAATGGTGTTTTGCTTTCTCTTACCTTCCTTTCCTTTATCCCAAGACTGAGTTTCTCAGAAAATGTTGCTACTATGACTTTTAGGGTACCTCTCATCTTCACTAATTTTTAAAAATATATATATTTTATTTATCTATGACAGAGAGAGAGAGAGAGAGAGAGAGAGAGAGAGAGAGAGAGAGAGAGAGAGAGAGAGA
>PVKE010036866.1:0-16195 GCA_004027555.1 Craseonycteris thonglongyai | reverse complement strand
GAACTCCATCTCCTTCCTGAGTCCCCCATGAAAATAGGACATTCAGCTTTTCTCCTTAAAGCTCATATATGTGACTAGACCAGGCTGGGATCCAATATCTTAGGTAAACACTATCTGTCCTTCCAATTATAGATATTTCCCAGAGTTATCTGGTCAAAAACAAACAACCAAATAAACACACAACAGAAATGGATAAACTTTGTGAAAGTTGGCTCCTGGATCAATTGGATGTGCTCAGATTCAGGCAATCATAGAGCATGCCCTCAAGATTAGCCATTTCTGGTGTGTAACTGTAGGATTGAAGATTCAGTGTTTACATTTAGGAATACTTGGATGTGTTGCTTTTTACAAGCTCTACCTAATCAGAAAACAGTTTCATTTTTTTCTGTTGCTGCACTTGTGCATTTTGCAAATACAAGACCTTTCTTGTCCCATTTATGCAATGTCATGAATATGTCTGCATCTGATAGCACCATAAGTAGTTGCCTCCAATCATAGTCCCCAGTCGTCCTCATCTATAGGGGTTTGCAGGACTAAAAGACAGCACTAAAGGGCAGCTAGTCACTGACAACATCATCTCAGCCATTTCTCAATTCATGATTTACCAAACTACAAACTAATAAATTATGCTTGGTTGATTGAGAAGAGGATGCACTAAAGAAAAATGAAGCTACTTGGAAAAAACATGGAACTAAAGATAAACGTTGATCTGTGATGTATTTTTCCTTTGGGTGAAAATATTCTCCAATGATATATTCAATAAAGGTTTAACATCCACATTTTATAAAAAACTCATACAACTTAACACCACATAATAATAATAATAATAATAATAATAATAAAATAATAATGATAATAATAAAATCAAACAATCCAATTAAAAATGAGCATAGAACATGAATAAATATTTCTCAAAAGAGGACATATACATGGCTAATAGACATATAAAAAGATGCTCAACTCAACATCACTAATCACCAGAAGAAAGCAAATTAAAATCACAATGAGATATCATCTCACAATGGTCAGAATGGCTATCATTAATAAATCATCAAACAAGTATTGGCAAAGATGTGGAGAAAAGGGAACCCTTGTGCATAGTTGGTGGGATTATAAATTGGTGAAGTCACTATGGAAAACAGCATGGAGGCTTCTCAAGAAACTGAAAATAGAACCACTTTATGAGCCAGCAATTCTACTTCCGGGTGTTTATCTGAAGAAATGCAAACCACCAATTTGTAAAGATATTTGTACCCCTGTGTTTACTGCAGCACTATTTACAGCAGCCAAGGCATGGAACCAACACAAGTGCCCACAAATAAATGATTGGATAAAGAAGTGGTACATATATAATGGAATATTACTCAGCCATAAAAAAGAATGAAATCTTGCCATTTGTGACAATGTGGATGGATTTAGAGGGTATCATGATAAGTAAAATAAATCAGACAGATAAAATACCATATGACTTTACTTATATGTGGATCTAAAGAATAAAACAAATAAACAAGCAAAATAGAAGCAGACTTATAGATACAGAGAATAAACTGATGGTTACCAGATGGGAAGGGTTGGGGGGGCTGTGTGAAAAAGGTGAAGGGAGTAAGAAGTACCAATTGATAGTTACAAAATAGTCACAGGGATGTAAAGTATAGCACAGAGAATATAGTTGATAATATTGTAATAACTATGTGTGGTACAGGGTGGATACTAAGCTTATGTGGGAATCACTGTGTAAATCATATAAATGTCTTATTACTGTGCTGTACACCTGAAACTAATATAAAATTATATTAAATGTCAACTGCAACTGAAAAAAAAAGGGAATTAAAAAAACTGTTATCTTTAGCTTTACAATAAGAACATCCCCAGTGTCTATAATTAACCTCATAAATGATCCACAGAGGTTTACACTTGCTTTGTGTTATCTACAAAACTTTCTGCAGGCCTTAAACACAACTCCCTTTGGCCTTTCAAATGCAGGATATAAATGCAAAATGACAAGCCATATTATCTGTGTATATCAAGGGTGCCATTACATTTTATATACCTCTCACTGGCTTCAACTAAGCATCTACCATCAGTATGATGAGGTAGTTTATATTCACGAAGACACTAAATTTCAAAACTCTGTTAGTATTGATTTGACCTGAAAAATGCTATAATATGTCTGAAGTTGATTCTCAATTGCTTAGGATGCTTAAGGGGAAGTGTGGTTGGAAATGATTGAAGTTGTAATACGCAAATCTTTCCCCTCACCCAGTACTTTTAAAATATACATTCTCTTGGATGCCAAGAGGCACAAATTGCTGTGTGAGGGCAGCTTCTACATTGCGGGAACTCTACACTGATAATAATCATGATAACACAGGAGGCAAGCGGTGGTGCTTTTACTTGGTAGGATGTGACTGATATACTGGAAACACTGGCATCACAGTTTCAATAGGTCTTATCTAGATAGTTGCAGGCAAGTTGGGTCTGACCAAGTAGAATTTTCTTTTCTTCTTTCTTTCTTTCTCTTTCTTTCTTTCTTTCTTTCTTTCTTTCTTTCTTTCTTTCTTTCTTTCTTTCTTTCTTTCTTTCTTTCTTTCTTTCTTTCTTTTCTTTCTTTCTTTCTCTTCTTTTCCTTCCTTCCTTTCTACCTTCCTTCCTTCCTTCTTTTTTTTTTTTTTAAATGAGCAGTTTAGTAATCTGGAATTCAGGAAACCGCAAACAGAGAAGCAGGGAATCAGAAACAGAATGTAAATAGAAGTTAGATCTGTCTGCCTTAAGATCGAGTGGTGACATGATGAGGAGGCAGATTGATCCTGTGTGTAGGAAACATTTCTTGGTCAATGACCCTTGAACTAGGATGCCTTTAGAATGACCTCAATGCAATACATAGATGATGTCATGTAGGATTGTATACCTGGAACCTATGTAATTTTTGCCAACAATGTCACCCCAATAAAGTTAACAATAAGAAAACACCAAACCCTCCTCCCAAAACAAAAAACACATTTCTGAACTACACCTCCAGAGTTTCTGACTTAATAGATACAAAGTAAGACACAAGAATTTGCATTCCTTTTTTTCTGCTCAGTTTTATTGCTATGTAAGTAACAAATAACGTTGTTTAAGTTCTCAGTGTGATGATTTGATACATGTATTTATTTTAAAATGATTAGCACAATAGGATTAGTCAATATCTCAATCACCTCATATAATTCTCCTTTTATTTTATGGTGTTATCATGAAAATATACTCTTTTAGAAACTTTCATATATGAGGGCAGTCTGAAAAAATACCAGCCATTGTCAATATAATGAGAACAGTTACATGGCTGGATACTTTCAGGACATCCCTCTTACGTAATACAGTATTAGTATTATTAATTATAGTCACCCTGCTATGCATTGGATTTCCAGAACTAACTCATCTTATAACTGGCAGTTTGTCCTTTTGACTAGTATCTCTTTATTTCCCCTACCTCCAGCCCTTGCAACCACCATCCTGCTTCATGTTTCTATGAGTTCAGCTTTTTAAGAATCCACATGTAAGTGAGATCATCCAGTATTTGTCTTTATGTGTATAGCTTGTTTCACTTAGCTTAAGGCCCTAATAATCCAGCTATACTGTTGCAAATGGCAATGTTTCCTTCTTTATCATGGCTGAATACTGCACTGTGTATGTGTATAAGTGCATAACTATATTTATATACCTGTATCTAAATATATCTTTATATCAATCACATCTTCTTCTTTATTTATTCACCTGCAGATGAACATGGGTCTTATTAAGAGATTCTATTGAACTTCATCTTCCTAAATCCAGGAAGTACTTTAGACATATACATTCAATGAAGCTCATAAATCCCCAAATTCAACTTAAAGAGATCTCCTCCAAGACATATTAAAATAACAATGTCTAAAGCCAAAGACATACTTGCATCTTTTACAAGGGATGAGTCAAAAATTAAATAAAATAACAGAATTATCTTCCAGAACATGGGCTTCCTCTTTCAGGTGTGTTTTAGGAACCCATCTGCATCAGTGTACCAGCTGGCATTGGCAGAGGCTGCGGTCAACTTCAGCGAAACGTTTTTGGAGACTCTGTCAACATGGTTGCTCGTTTCGTCGTGGGTGATTTACAGGAACAATGTGTGGCACGACAATGCGCCTGCCACACTGTGCTGAATGTTCAGCAGTTTTAGACCCAAAACCGAGGGACCGCATGTCCCACTCTCCCTATTTACCTGATCTCACCCCAAGTAACATTTGTTGTTGTTGTTGTTGTTTCTCTGGATGAAAATAGCCCTCAAAAGGCAATGTTTTGCTGATGTGGAAGAGGTGAAACAAAAAATGGCAGAAGCATTAAAAGGCATCAAAATCAACAAGTTCAAAAACTGTTTTGAGCAGTGGAAAATGCATCTCAGTAGGTGTGTTGCATCAAACAGAGGATATTTGGAAGGTGACTGAAGTTTAAACATGTAAGAATAAACACAATTTTTTAATAAATAAATTTCAGTTCTTTGGGTCCCCTGTTGTATAATATTGCATGTTAATTGTAATTGAAAAATAAAAGTAAAATAAAAAATAAAGATGCAATTGTTCCCTTCTCCATAAAAAATAAAGACAAAGAGAGAGTCTTAAAAGCAGCATGACAAAAGAGGCTTGTAATTTACTAGGAAATCCCCATAAGGTTGTCAATGAAATCCTCAAGAGAAATTCAGGCTAGGATCTATAGGTTTCCATATCTGGGCTATGGTGAATAATGATGTAATGCACAGGGGGTGCAGATACCTTTTCAATATTGTGATTTTCTTCCTTGGATATATACCCAGAAGGGGAATTGCTAGATCATATGCTTGTTCTATTTTCAAATTATTGAGGAAGCTGCATTCTGGTCCTTAGTGGTTGTATCAACTTCCATTTCTGCTAATAGTGCACAAGAGTTCCCTTTTCTAACACCTTTGATTTCATTGCACACAAAAACCTCTATCCTTTCAGTGTCCCCTTTTATGTTTTTGATGTCACAAGTTACCTTTTTATAGTGTACATTCATAAATAAATTATTGTAGCTAAGTTATTTTTAATACTTTTGTCCATTAACTTTTATACTAGAGTTAAGTCATTTACATACCATCATATTACAATATTTTAATATTCTAAATTTTGCTGTATACTTATCATTACCATTATGTTGTGTATTTTCAAGTTTTCATGTTACTAATTAGTGTCCCTTCCTTTCATCTTGAAGAACTCCTTTTAGCCTTCCTTATGGGACAGGTCTAGTGGTGATTAGCTTCTTCAGCTTTGTCTGTCTGAAAAAGTCTTTATCTCTACTTCCTGTCCAAAGGACGACTTCGCTGGATTCAGTGTTCATTGTTGGCAGTTTTTCTTTTAATACTTCAAATACATCATCCCACTTTCTCTTGTCTTGTAAGGTTTCTCCTGAGAAATTCATTGATAGCATTATGGGGATTTTAAGACGCTCTATTTGTCTTCAATTTCTTTCATTCTTTTCTTTTTTTTCTTTTTCTTTTTTTGAGGGGAGGGGGGAACAACTGCATCCTTTTTTTAATTTAAATTTAATTTTTTAAAAATGACAATTGTGGGAAAGCTGGGATGGCTCAGTGGGTAAAGTGCTCGCTTTGAAGCCCCAAGAACCGAGGATTGAATCCTGGCCCTGGCCCGTGCAGAACCACATGCTGAACTGGGGTGTGCCCCCCAGTTCAGTTCTTGCCAGGACCTATGTGGGAGGCTCCCGGCCCAGTTCCTACCCTACATAACCCCGTGCCCACCTGTGGAGTGAAACTACCGGTATATGGAAAACTAATGTCAACTATGGAGACTGCTCTGGGCCCTCCCCCTTTTCTCTGTCTCTGTTTTTCTCTGTCAAAAATCAATAAAATAAATCTTAAAAATAAATAAATAAATAAAATGACAATTGACATTCAATATTATATAAGGTTCAGGTATATCTTTGATTTTTGACATTTTTATTTAACATGTCTTGGAGAAGATCTCTTTAAGTTGAGTTTATTTGGGGACCTAAGAGCTTCATTGAATGTGCATGTTCAAAACTCTTCCTGGATTTAGGAAGATAGAGTCCAATAGCATCCCTTTATAGAACCTGTTTTCCTCTGATACATTTTGTTCTGAGTCCTGGCTGCTGTTCTCCCAGCTCCCCTACCCCTCATTGTGCAGCTTGTAAAACAGTGCTCTGGATGAGGTCAGAGAGAATGAGCGTTTTGGGCAGCATCCCACACAGCTAGGACAGCTATGCTCACTCACACACTTTCACTTTCCCGGTGTGAGAAATCACGGTGTGTGACGATCATTTGGCACAGAGCTGTGCTGCTTGGAGGAGCAGCATGTAAGCAAAGGCAAACCATTCCTCTTACCATCTCTAGTGCACCCATGCTCTGGCTTCTTCGCTCCTACCATGAGCTGGACCTTCTCCACTGGACTCCTGGACTTCTGCAAAGGCTGTCTCATCTGTGGGAGGTTGTCTTATTCAGTATATTTCCAGGGCTCTCAGACCATGGCCAAGAGGGACTAGAGCCAATTCACAGGCCACTTCCGAGTCCACTGCTGAGATTGGGGTCTGAAGGCCTATTAGCCATGCAGGGGTGGGTGGGATACCTCCTGGGCTCTGTGGCATGTAGTGCTAGAGACAGAACACAACCCAACGGGGCTCTGGCTGAGGGGGCATGGTGTTCTGGGTTTGCAGTCAGGACCACGCATGGTTATTGAGTGAGCTACCTGGGAGAGGGCCGGTCTTCTGAAAACAGTCCTCCTCAGCCTTGGACCATAGCAGTGTTTTTGTAGTCTTCTATCTGGATCTCATAGTTCCCACAAAATCACCTTTGTTCCCAGATAGGAAGCAAATTGTTTTTGTTGAGGAGGAAATATAAGTGAGAAATATCATTCAGCCATCTTCCTAATGTCACTTCTCTGAGAAATTGCATTTCTAACAAGTTCTTACGAAATGCACCTGCTGCTGTCCTGGGGTACACTTTGTAAACCCCTAGTCTAGGATTTTTATAGTTGCAGTTAGGCCACAGATGAGAAGGTAGTTATTTGGGGGAGCAAAATGTTTTCTAATTCAGAGACTATAAGCTTGGTTTTAGGCTGAGTCTGACTGTACAGAGCAGGTAGGAAGAAAGAGAAGAGAATTCATTTGGGAAGAAAACAGTTTCTAAGACAGCATAAGAAGTTAGTAGAAAGAAGGAAGAAGTTTCCCAGCAGGGAATGTGAAGTTAGCGTACAGATTTAGCAGAGAAAAACACAATGATATCACCACTGATGTGAGAATGGAGACCATCTAGACACTGTTCTGAACTCAGTGCTGGCGGGCTTGGTAAGATTAACTTGACTGAAAGAGACCAGGGTGGGTGCAGTTATCTGTGACAAGTAATTCAAGGCCACTAAAATTAGACAGGGTCAAAATCAGTAATTTGTTAAAGATAAGACAGGCTGACAAACCCAGAATGTTCAAGTAAAGGGCAAGCATGCGCTTAGAACGTAGGAGGTGGCCCAAGCCAGAAGAGTCCCAAGGATGGAGGACAGCAAGAGCCAAGAGATGCAGTCAAGGAACTGTGACATGTGCTCAGCAACAAGACTCAGGAATTCAGACAAGGGAAAGGACAGGGTGTTTCATCAGGTTTTAGAACCAGAGGGAAGAAGGAAGAAATTTGTCTGCTGGTTCTCAGGAACTCTTTTTTTTTTTTCCCTAAAGATTTATTTTATTGTTTTGATACAGAGAGAGATAGCGACAGAGAGAAGGGGGAGGGACCAGAGCAGTCTCCGTAGTTGTGTGTCATCAGTTTTTGACATGGTTTTGGTCCACACATGTGGGCAGGGGGCCCAGGCAGGGCGGCAACCAAGGTAGGGCTTCCTGCATGGGAGGCAAACCCCATGAGCTGGGGGTAGAACTGGGGGCCTCTCACATGAGAAGCTTGCCCCAGTGAGAACCAAACTGGGGACCTCCCACATGGGAAGCACACCCCAGTTCAGTATATGAGTCCACAGAGGCAGGGGCCAGGACTCAATCCTCAGACCCTGGGGCTGCAAGCCAAGTGCTTAACCTGCTGAGCCATCCAGGCTTCCCCAGGAACTCTTAGTTACCTCCTGAAGTAGTGGAACATAATAGTGAGCTTGATCGACCTGGACTCCTCAGACATGTAGCCTGCCTGGTACAACCCAACCCACCTGGCAGTGAATCCAAACATCCAATGCCTTTTTCACATTCACTGAGGAAAGCTCAAAATTAGAATTCTTGTGCTCTAATTAAGAACCAATTCTTTGATCAAGGATCCTAAATTTCACTATTTTCTTAACAGCGTGGATGTTCAAAGGGTCAAAGCATTAATTTTTGCAGTGGTGAGCTCACAGGCTTTTTGATATTGATAAAATATATTAAGAAAATATGTGTGTGTGCAGCCATCGCCACACTCAGCACACAGCCTTCTTGGCCAATAGAGAAGAGGAGAAAGCTATGAGCTATACCAATTGCACAGAAAAAGGAAACTGGCAACTCAGTGTGCCTGCCAGGATCCTAGACTCGGGATTTAAATCATTTTTCTATGTATTACATGTCCCCATTTCATTTGTGATTATTCTTAATTCAACAAATATTTACCAAGTGTCTATTACATTCTGGTTACTCTTCTAGATGCTATAGATCCAATTTTGAACAGAACCTAATCCTTAGTCTTGAAGAAGTTAATCTATTGAAGGAAACAGTCAAGTATACAGGAAACTGAAAGAGTGAAATGTAATGGGGTAAATAAAATTGCTATGGAAACAGTCATGGAACTTTTCTAGCTTTTGTGGAATCAAGGAGTCTGTCAGGGATAGAATTTTGAACATATTAATATTTTCCATGTGGCACTCTATTCCTGCTTGCCACCCCCACTCCCCATTCTTATCTCCAGTTTCAGGAGGACAGTTCTGTACTCAGCAATTAAGTGCTCTAATTAGGCAAATTAAGGAGAAAGAGTAGTGTCATAGAAAAGCAAGGGGGCTGCAGCGTCAGACTGCTTATGTTCAAATCCTAGTTGTGCCACCCTCTACATGTCACAATGGGTGGTCACCTCACCTTTCCGTGCTCTGCTTTCTCATCTGTAAAATCTTGCTGGTCATACCATATAGTGATGTGAAGGTCAAATGAGAAAAACAGAAGTGAAAAATGTCAACTAGCACAAGGTCAATTCTCAATAGGTATCGATTTTCATTGCTGTTGTTGTCTCTACTATTGCTACCAATGTCTTATCTAGAACACAACTGATTTCTAACCATTGGAAAAATTTTCTACTAATCCAGTCTATTTCTCTCCAAGTTCTTTCTTCTTAATCTCAACAAGGTTCTCATCAATGCTAGTGTCATCACTATTGCCCAATTTCCTAAATAAACATGAATAGATTGTATAATTATTATAGAAAGGAAAACTTCCTCAAGGACATTAACTTAGTCTCAATGGCACAAAAATTGAGTTTTATATTTTCAGGAAGATGGAAATAAAATAATGTAGTAGAAATAACTTTGAAGAAGAAATCTCTTGCAAAAGTTATATCATTTTTATATTAATAACCGGATTGTCACACTTTAGCTAGGCATAATACATTTGAAGTACTTTTATTTCTTTCAAAGCATGACTGGAATAGAGACTATGAGAAGGAAAACAGCCTCACCTACTTGATAGAAACTGGACATGAGAGGAGTTGTGAGAGGAATTGGTTCTCAACCCACAGGAGAGTAAAGAGCAAGAATACCTGATGTTCCGGGGGCCAAACTTTTATCAAATCAACTTCTAACAATGTTTTGTATAATGGCTTTACTGAGAATCACAAGTAAAGATGCTTAGGGAGTTAAAAATAACATCAGCACTATCACAGCAAAGCTTTGATCACTAACAAATCCAGTGTTCCTGCTATCCAAGTGACTAAGGTGGTTATCCTTTGAGCCTCTGTGATTTGAAGAACAGACAGTTATGGAATGAACCAGCATGATCTGAGGGACATGTCCTTGAAATGTATTCATTCTGTAGGAGAAAGAACGTGTGTTGACCCTGCTAATGCACGGATTTTCTTCACTGCTTCTGACATTTCACAAAATAGATCACATGTGATTCTCTCAGAATTCAAGGATGGCCTTGTTCTGTTAGTAACGAATTCAATCTTATTGAAGAATAAAATGCTTTTTTTAACTGCCAAGCTGTGGACTGTGAGACTTTGGACTAGGGAAACAGTGTTTAACAGCAGACACTCTTACACTTTGCTCTCCTTTGGGTCAGAAACCAAAGGCTCTAAAAGCTTTCTCCTGCAACGTGGTCACTTTAGAAGGTCAACTATTTAGTCCAATGGTGGGGTTATAGCTCAAAACATCAGTTATCTCTTTGAAAACTCTTCACCTTCAGAGTTATTTTACAGCACTCACAGGTAAACCAGTCTATGTCACTAATAAAGCCATTTGTTATTTATTATTCAAATCTCTTAGAACCATCACCTGCCAACGCCAGCTCCAAACTGCCTTAAGTTGGCTCCAGTAGATCAATCATTCCTAACAAATATGATTCAGCACAATTAGAAAATACTGAAAAGAAAGTTCTTTAAAGGTAAGCCCAGAAGAGTAGCTCACAAAATGTCAAGAGTAATGCCAACATCATTGAAATAAATATATAAAATATAATGTATAACCCACCAAGGTGGCTGCTTTGCTGGGGGAAATTCTCAGTGTTGATGTTTAAGTTCTGATATGTTTGGTTAAAAACTATTAAATTATATTACCATATCATATACCTCCTCTCTTAATTTGTCTTTGTCTTTAATACAGTTTGACTTCTTATTTTGTATTCTGTTTTCCATGTGTATTGTTAAAATTGCTAGGAGTTATGGACCTACAGTCTGATGACTCACGGGCCTTAGGAATGTAATTGTTTCTGGCTATATTATCTTTTTTTAATGCTAAAAAGCTGCCACTATCCAGCAGTGATCTAATTTGATACATAATGTATTTTAGGTAAATTTGAGAACAAAAGATAATTTAAGGTCTATTATAAAAATGTTTTATTTATCTACTTCCAAATTTACTTACTTTTCTATATTTCTTTGTTTATCTGGAAAGAAAGAAGGAGACAAGGCAAGAGAAAGAGAAGAGGGAGAAAGAAGAGGAGGGGGAGGAAGAGGTAATAAATGAATTAATTTAAAGTCTGCAAGAAACACTTCATCTTAGAGCATGGGATTTTGATCTCTAATAAACAATGCTTTCACACTTGAGGAATGAATTCTCTGAAATATCCCAAACAATCTATATAATCTATGGGCTTTACAGAAAAATAATTTGCCCTGCTATCTCATCTTCTCAGAGAAAATATCCTAGTCATTTCATGTGTAACACATAATTAATAAAGGGACCAAACATACAAATAAAATTGCTCTGCAAAGAATTCAGAGCCTCAAACTTGATATGGAAGCCCCTATTAGAATCAATTATGAGCCAAAAGTACTGGCTGAATGCCTTTTCTACTTAAGCTAGAGGGTACATAGCCGACTATGCCAAAGGCAGTATCCCAAACCTAGTCATTGCCAATGACAGCACAGATTTTAAAGATTCCATCTCTAAATACTTTGTATCTTTCTAGAATATTTCTTGTGGCCTATGTACTCCAGAAGTCAGTCCATCTATTGACCCAACCACGTTTTCAGTGCCCATTATCATTCTCACGCCTCCTTACCCAACTTATATTTTATGTTTCTTCAGCTTCCTTTCTCCAGCATCTACTTCCTGGAGAATCTCAAAGTAGTTAAATCTAACTCTATAATATCTACTGTGCTCCTGCTTTCAAACAGCTGTACATGGATATAAAATATATACAGCCCTGTTAAGTGGCCTAATGTTAAATAATCACCACTAATTTCAAGTTGGTTATGCTTATTAGTTCTACCGTATTTCCCTAGTAAATTTACCTTCCCATTCTCCAATATAACAATTTTACATCTCTCATCACCTTAAATGTTCAAAATAGGCTCTCCACCATTTATTCTTAACTAATTTCCTTATTTCTTTTCTTTTTTCTTTTCTTTTCCTTCCTTTTCCTTTCCCTTTACCCTTCCTTTCCCTCCCTCCCTTCCTCTCTTCCTTCCTCCCTCTCTCCTTTCCTTCCTTCCTTCCTTCCTTCCTTCCTTCCTTCTTTCCTTTCTTCCTTCCTTCCTTCCTTTCTTCCTTCCTTCCTTCCTTTCTTTTTCTTTCTTTCTTTCCAAAGCAAATAGATTAAATTTTCTATTACACTGAGAGTTGCTTTTACTTCAGTTTATTACCCATCAGCAAACAAATTAAATGAATGGTAGACAGGTCAAAATTATAAGTGAGGGGGATGATGGGATAGCTCAGTGGTTGACTGCTTGCCTCACAATTGCGAGGTATGGGGTTCAATTCCCAGCCCTGGTCCAGGCAACCCCATATGCTGAACTGCAGCACTATTGGTAACCACTAAGATGGCTCAGCACTGAAGGTTCTCACTTCCCACGAGGGATGCCCCTGGTCGGTTCTCGCCTGGCGTGGTCCCACATCCACCTGTGTGAAATTAAACCATTTCACAACTAATGATGTACAGCTATGGCAACTGCTCTGGGTCCATACCTCTTTTCTCACCTTCTCGCAGACAATAGAATAAAATCTTAAAAACAAGAAAACATTGCAACTGTCCATTATCTTTCTAAAACTTACCTGAGTTACCCTAAATTAAGTTCAAAACATTCTGAATGGATTGAAGCATTTACCAGGTCAAAAGAGCCCAGAAATACAGAGGCTCACTGCCCTTCAGAGTGTTAGCCAGGGAGTAGCCACAGCTTCACTTAAGGGTGTATTTTACTAATATACAAGGAATTTCTCTATAGGTTCTACCTTCAAAACACATTTCGAATCCACTACCTCCTCTTTGAATCTACTACCTCCTCTATACTTACCTTATTCCAAGCCTCCATAATCTGTGGACTGGACTATTGTAGAAGCTTCTACTTATACTCTTGCCTGGCACACAGAATAATTCTTTGAAAGAAGAAATCAGGGCATGGGCCTCTATTGCTCACACTTTCCAATAGTTTCCCTTCACACTTGAAATATTATCCTAAGTTATTACGAGGGCCCCTCACATGATTTGCCTGATTGACTTTCCAATGTCATATATTAATACTCTGCTCTCTGCTCCAGTCCCCCGTGGCCTTTTTGCTGTTGCTCAAATATGTTCATGTCTCATTTCTTTGTACTTGCTGCTCTTTTAATCATTAATTTTCAGGCCCAGATATTTACATAGCTCATCTCTCAAGTAATTAGTCTCTCTAATAAAATATAATTTTAGAGAAAAGTTTTTACTGAACTTTCCCAGAAGTATTTCTGCATTGAAATACCATCACACTCTATTTTTCGCCTGCTTATTATTTTACTTAGCATTTATCATTACATGATATTATACATTTATTTGTTATTTATGTTTTTTCTCCTCCACTTAAATATATGATCATAAGGGCAAGAACTGTTTGATGAACTACTGAATTTCTTGAACCTAAAGTAGTGCCCATCCTATTGTAGGCACTTAGTAAAACATTTGGTAAATAAATGAACACATTATTATCATTCTACTTATTCTGTCATATTTTAATCAAAACTCTTTGATACAATTATCTTCCATTAGTCTTCCCTATCAATTTATGTGTTAACTGGTGCAGTGATTATTGTGCCAATTATTTAGATAATAAAAACTGTATCAAGATTTAATATACTGTTCAGAATTACCCATCTTATAGTGGCAAATACGGATGGCTGTCTCCAGAGTCCAAGTTCAGTTACCACATTTGTCACTCTGAGTAAGGCATAAACACAGGCTGCACTTTAATGAGCAGCTCCAGGTCACCTTATAAGTCAAATGTTCTAAAATGCTACTTTGCATTAAAAGCACACCCCTCTTTTATGGCTTTTAAATATTTATGGTTTCCTAGACAAAATGTAATTATAATTGCATTAGAAAAAAAATGAAAGTGGCGTAGCCTTGCCATTAAAATATTCACATAAATGTTATGGTACCAAAGAGCAAATTTAGCTTGATACAAGACCTTGTCTTCTAAAACACGATCTCTGCCTTAGCCCCTTGTGTCTCCTTTCATGGATATTTAGTTTGAGAGTATTTATATTCCTTGTTTAATGAACCATGTATCTAGTTCATAAACACTTCTAATTATTATAAAGTATTTTATGCAACTTAATATCCCTTAGACACATTTTACTGGTGGTTTCATAGCAAACTTTTCCTCAGAACTTTCTCATAACAATAGGATGTGTGAACAATAAGCTGTTTCCCACCTTTATGAATGAAGACATTGTAATGTACTTCAAACAACAATTTTAGCTCAACAACTGGTGATAAGTGTGAACTCACCAGCAGCTTTCTCCTGCCTGCCATGGTGTCAGAGAGATTTTCAATGTATCGTGGCAGTAGGCGGTAGGCAATGTGCCTTTAAGTGTCCCCAGTACAATTTCAACAAAGACAAGGCAGGCTCTTGTTATTCATGGCAAAGTCACGGATAGGGACACTTGAAGGCTGCAAAAGTCAAGAACTATGAAATCCTGGAACTTTGCCTTCCCGCACAACTTGCAACTCTGCTCATGTTACCCCAACAGCTGTCTTTTCCTTGTATTTGTATTTACTTAATAGCTCCCAGTGAAGAGTAACGGAAATCACATTTTATTTTTATATTTCCTGCAGCATCATGAATATTGACTTTTTTATTTTTGTTTCTTTTTTTTTTTTTTTGCATTTCTCTACCATTAACATTCACTGTCTAACTGGTTAATGGATAGTAACTAACACCACAGAACCAATGCTGAGTGCATTCACAACTCTAAATATTATAGTATAGAAATATAATCTCTTGCCTTGTAAGTTGACTTTTTAAAATCTCCTATTATTAGAGTTAATCTATAAATAGTGTTTGCTTTTAAATTTATAACAAGGAAGGATGTTTAATGTTTAGAAAAAGAGCTTATAAGGTAAAAAAAAAAATGTTTTTCTTACCATATATGGTTATATCTGAACTTCTAGAGAGAAAGTTAAGAGAAATTTCCTAACTCATGCTGGTCTGAATGAAATGTAGTTTCTGTCTCATGATAAAGGACGTACATAAAATAGGAGAAGGTTATTATTTATTATTAAAATAAGGCTATAAAACTATTGGTGAATATTTGCGACTTTGCTCAAAATAATGGGTATTCTTCTTTTGTTATGTGTTACTAGATACCTCTATAACCACGGATCATTTGATAATAATTTATTTATCTTGAAAGACCATTTTTCTTTTCCTTCTTCCTAAATTAAATAAGTAAAGAGCAGCATTCTGAATTTTAGGAGTAGTCCAACAACTGGAAGTTATAGATCTTCAAGTTCGTCTGGCTACCTCTTTATTTTCACTGATGAAGAGACTTAGTCCTGGAAGGATGCAGTGACTTTTGCAGTTACTTTTATTTTATGAATTTTCTCCACAAGATTTAGTGCAAAATCATGGTAAGATTAATTTTATTGTTTACTATATAATACAATAAGAACTAAACTTATAGACCTTGGTTTTAGAGAGGTTTTATGAATTTGATCTCAAAAGCAAAGGAAGTAAAAAGGCAAAATTAAATGAATTGGATTATATCAAACTAAAAAGCTTCTGCGCAGGAAGAGAAACCAGTAGAACAAAGGGGAAACCAACTGAATGAGAGAAGATATTTGCAAACAGTATCTCTAATAAAGAGGTAGTATCCAAAATATATAAAGAACTCATATAACTCAACAACAAAAATACAACCAATTCTATTAAAAAATGCACAGAGGACCTGAAGAGATACTTCTCCCAAGAAGATATCCAAACCGCCAATAGAATGTGAAACAACATTTAGCTTCACTACCTATTAGAGAAACCAATAAGACAAGTACAAGTGTTGGAGAAGTTGTAGAGAAAAAGAAACCCTCATACACTGTTGGTGGGAATTTAAATTGTTATAGCTACTATGGAAAACAGTATAAAAGTTCCTCAAATGTTAAGAATAGAATTACTATATGACCCAGCAATCCTTTTTCTCATTATCTACACACAAAATTTGAAAAAATGTATTCATAAGGATTATATATATATATATATACATATATATATATATATATATATATATATATATAT
>PVKE010036865.1:0-16188 GCA_004027555.1 Craseonycteris thonglongyai | reverse complement strand
AGCAGAAGAACTAGAGTTAGAAATTTTGAACCTTAAGAACGATATTTTGCTAAAATCCTTAATATCAGAGGACTTATGGAACATAGTCGACAAAGAAAGGTTCCCATTTTTTTTAAAAGCGGCATATAAAATCAAATCGTTTTTCGGGTCAACGTATTTATGCAGATCTTTATTTTCAAACATGAATTTAATAAAATCACGATATAGATCTCGACTTACCGATGAGCATCTTAATAATTGTTTGCCAACAGGGTTGTCGTTATACTCTCCTAATTACGAGGCACTGGCCAATGAAATGCAATGCCAAAGATCACACTGACAGATTGGTATTTTTTATGTTTTCTTTTATGTTTTTTAAATGATTTTATTATGCATGTGTTTTTATTTACTTTGTATTATGTTTTGTATATATGTTTTTTTGTGTGTATATAATTTGTACAATAAATTTATTATTTTAAAATTATTTTTGTTTATTATTTTTTATTCTTGTTCAATAATAAATATCCTTAGAAATAGCTGGTGCCTGCCACCCTACTGATATTTTAGAATGTGCCCTAGGGTATAAAAAGGTTGGGAACCCCTGTTGTAAACTATGGAGACTGCTCTGGGCCATCCCCCTTCTCTCTGTCTCTTTCTGTCTCTCTGTCAAAAAACAATAAAAATAAATCTTTAAGAAAAGCACTGTTTGATAGATAAATGTTTGCTTGGTCATGTTTAACAACAGGACGCAAGGAGGACTTCAATCAAAGAGGCCTTGCTAGTTTCCTCTTGTCCATCACAGGCTAGTTCATATTAAACTTTAGTTACCTATAATGGTATCTCCCTTTTGGTTGGGCTCTTGTATTTGACTGCAACCTGGTCTCTCTCTTTCTCTCTCATGGATGTATATTTGATGACTGCAGAGAGCACTTGGTCACTTCGCATTTCCTAATGTGCAATTCTTAAAGCATAGGTTTTCCACCCCGACTTAACAGAACAAGAGCATTTCAGTTGTTTTTACACTTGCTCTCTCCCTGCTTCTGTGGCTCCAAATCTATAAATCCAGGACTTGAATGGGTGCCCCCTGAGAACGGGGCCTATACTGGAGGGAGTTTATAAACCACAGAGCTTTATACTTCATGCTGCCTGCAAGATTCTCCTCCATCTTCAGTGGACTTTCCCTGGGGGCTTGTTTCCTATTCTCACTACAAATATGGGAACCACGAAGAAACACCTGCCCCTGCTCATGAGCTTACCCCTCCTTACAGCTAGATCCCAGCTGAGCCCTGTGGAGACGTGGTCATTACTGGGGAGGGGCCAGGATGGGGGAGCAATCATTGGGGGCCAGAATGGGGGAGCAATCGTTGGGGGCCAGGCTGCTGTCAGTGTCTGACCAAGTCTGAGATGTCTGCAAAAGAAAAGAAAAACAATTCTGATAAGAAAAGAGCTCAAACTCTGGGGAACCATGTCACCACCAAATGGAGACCAGCTGGTGTGATAGCAGCAGCACTGCGAGGACCATCTCAGGGCTTCAACACCACAGTGGTAGAGGAGAGGAGGGATTTAAGGTTCCCTCTCCAAAGCTGCAGGGCGGGGAAGGGAAGGGGAAAATACCAGGACGTCTCCAGACAACAGTGAACAGCCCCTCAGGAGGCCCTGCAACAAGACCACTTTCCTGAAGGTAAAACTCACTTCCCAGCTCATTCACCTTTAGCTGGGAACTTTCATGCTATCGGCCCTGAGGATTGAGGACACATCAGCCCAGAACCTTCAGAGCTATGAGTGATGGGGCTAAGAGAGATATTCTTTTTTTTTTTTTCTTTTAAGATTTATTTTATTGGGGAAGTCGGAATGGCTCAGTGGGTTAGGCACTCACTTTGCAGCGCCGGGGACCGAGGATTGAATCCCGGCCCCGGCCTGTTGCGGACCCATATGCTGAACTGGGTAGTTCCCCCAGTTCAGTTCTCTCTCTGTCTCTGTATCTCTCTCTCTCTCCCCCTGTCAAAAACAATAAAAAAAATATATATTAAAAAATGAAAAGATTATGAAAAAAAAACACAATTTTATTTTATTTTTTTGACAGAGACAGAGACAGAGAAGGGGGAGGGCCCAGAGAAGTCCCTGTGGGTGTATGTCATCAGTTTTCGACATGGTTTTGTTCTACACAGGTGGGAGGGGGCCACCCATGGCAGGAGCTGAGCTGTGGTCCTCCCACATGGGAAGCACACCCCAGTTCAGCATATGGATCCACACAGGCGAGGATTCAATCCTCGGTCCCCGAGTCCGCAAAGCGAGCGCTTAACCCGCTGAGCCATCCCAGCTTCCCCTAAGAGAGATATTCTTGACTCAACATCATCATCATTCCACTCCAGCTTCTGGGAAGCAGTCTAAATAAAAGTGGAAAGAAAGGGATGCTGGGATAGCTCAGCGGTTGAGTGTTTGCCTCACAGTCACGAGGTCCAGAGTTCTATTCCTGGTCCTGGCTCGTGCAAACCTCATATTCTGAACTGTGTGTGGTAACCACAGGGATGGCTCAGCACTGGAAGTTCTCACCTCCCACACTGGAGGCCCCCAGTTTTGTTCCTGCCCTCCAAGGCCTCACATCCACCTGTGTGGAATGAAGCCATGTCACAACTAATGATGTACAACAGGGGTGTCAAACTCAATTAAAACACGGGCCATTTGATGCAACAGGCAAGATTCACATGGGCCACATCACATTTACAAACGTTGCCGGAACTGAGTCAGCGCGTTTATACACGCCCACAGGCCCCCAGGAGAGGCACTGGGCCACGTGTATACTCGTCTTCAGTAGTTAAAGGGTTAACGAGGGAATTGTGTGTACGGTATTGCCTCGATCTCCCCTAAGCGCTATTTTCTTCATAACAATTTTTTCAATTTTCATTTTATTTCAGAGCATCGTGGGCCACAAAAAATTACCTCGGGGGCCGCATGCGGCCCGCGGGTCTCCAGTTTGACACCCCTGATGTACAACTATGGAAACTGTTCTGGGCCCTCCCCCTTCCCTCTCTCTTCGTCTCTCACCTTCTTTCAAACAATAAAATAAAATAAAATTTTTTAAGAGGAAAATAGTTCCACCAGCCAACTCTTATACAAATCTGAACTCCATCACTTACTAGTTATTTGGGGCAGCAAGCCCTTGAACCTCTTCATGCTGGTTCCTCACCTACCGGTATACAATGGTTGTCACAGCAGCACTTACTTATGGGGCTGTTATGGCAAATCGGCTTACAATGAACTTGGGTATACTTTTAGAGTGATTCAGGACTGCAGGTTAACAAGCTTGATTTCAATGGTAGCACAAAGTAGGTCTTCAATAAATAATAATTCAATGATAAATTCTTCAGAAGAAGCAGCTGGAAATAAATGTTTATGACTAATAAATTATGTGCAGGGTTAGTTTTACAAGGGAAGGCTGATACTTTGTGAGCTGAGAGGGCACTGAGTCTTACACAGAGGGAAAACTTCAGAAGATAAATTAATATACGGGGCTGTGGCATCAAGATACCTGAATTCAGGGAAGCTGGGATGACTCAATGGGTTAAGCGCTCGCTTTGCAGCCCCAGGGACCGAGGATTGAATTCCGACCCTGACCCGTGCTGACCCATATGCTGAACTGGGGAGTGCCCCCAGTTTGGTTCTCACCGGGGTGAGACCCCAGCCCAGTTCCTGCCCTGTGCAGCCCCGCGCCCACATGTGGAATGAAACTATGTGGAAAAACCAATGACGTGCAACTATGGAGACTGTTCTGGGCCCTCCCCCTTCTCTCTGTCTCTGTATCTCTATCTCTCTCTCTCTCTCTCTCTCTCTCTCTCTCTCTCTCTCTGTCAAAAACAATAAAAATAAATCTTAAAAAAATAAAAAAAGATACCTGAATTCTAGGGCCAATTCTGCTCTTTGCTTTGTGGCATAGCACAAGCCTACTTCAGGTTTAGGTTTTTATTGTGGTTTTCATTTTTAAACTGAAGAAATTGAACAGACTATATCTAAAGTTTATGTCTACTTATTATATGATGGTCTCTGCTACTTCTATAAGAAAAGCTACTTGTGAAGCAAACCAAAATTGGGTCTAAGGAAAAATAAAAAGATCTATGTCCTATTAAGAAATATGCCTCATTTTCACCAAATAAAAATTATCTTTGTGAGTTGCCATTATCATCATCGTCGTCATCGCTGTTATCACTTACTGTTATTCTCTGTATACCAGACTGTGCACTAGAGCATGTTACACACATAATTTTATTAAATCTTCCTCTCAACAGTTCTTAGCATTCTACAAGATCCATTCAAAAAAGAGATGTTCCCTAAAAAAAGAAAGAATGAGATAATTACAGATTATGTGAATGAAAGCTACTATTTATTAGTAGTCTCCTGCCTGCCAGGTGCTTTATGTACCTTTTTTCTAATCCTCATAACAACCTTACAAAGTAGGTATCATAAGTTCTGAGTTTGTTTTCAACTGCTATGTAACAAACTACCACAAACATAGCAGCTTAAGCTACAGATTTCCAGGGGTCAGGAGTCCAGCACAGCTTAGCTGGGTCCTCCGCTTAGGGTCTCACAAAACTGCAGTCAGGATGTCAGCTGGACTGTGATCTCATCTCATCCATGTCTTCTTTCAAGCCCAGTGCTTGTGGCTCCTCCCAGGTGGCCTGCTCCTGAAATGACAGGGTGGTTGCACTGTGGCTGTTGCACTGAGTCCCTACTTTTTGCTGGCTGTCAGCTGAGTCTGTTCTATAACATGTGGTCTTTTCCACAACATGGCAGTTTGCTTCCTCAAGGCTATCAGGAGACTCTTTCTGACAGCTCTCTCTAGACCCTCTTTTAAAAGATTTCCTGATTAGATCAGGCCTAATCAGGATAATCACTCTTTTATTAACTCAAAATCAACTGATTTGGTACTTTGATTACATCTGTAAAATCCCCCCGCCTTTGCCCTACAACATAAAATAATCCCAGGTGTGATGTTCCACCATATTCAGAGGTCCCACCACACTCAGAGGAGGGGATTATCCAAGCAGTGCACATCAGGGGCCAGGAATTTGGAGGGACATCCTAAAACTCTGTCACAAGTACTGTCTTAGAAGTCATAGGGTGCTTGCCTGAAGTCCCAAGGGTAATAAGCAAAATTGGACTTGCAGTCAGCTGAGAGTCCTGAGCCCAAGCTCCTTCTTAGGCATCCCTCCCTTGTTCCAAGAGCAAACTTCACATCCCCCAAATAAACCCATGCCTGAGATCAGCTGGGGTACCTGCAGTTCATAAAATACTTTACTACATGTAAAATTCACTGTGATTAAGTCAAGCTCAAGATTTTGCCTGGGAGCCCCTCTTAGCTCACATGTCAATCAACTCCAGGTTGAGCCATCAAACCCAATCACCCAGAAGCCAGCTGACATAAACTATTAATAAGGCCCTATGAAGCAAGGGAGCATACATCCTTACTCTATTGTCTCTTGTCTCTCTTCTCCTCCCCTCACTGTCTTTGCCCAGCCGTCACACCATTGCACTTAGCCAGTTTCCTATCCCAGCTTGTCATAATTCTTCGCTTCCTTGGCCCTGAGCCACACATGGATTGAGCACTTAAGAAATGTCTGTTGGATCAAATACTTCTTCCCATCTGGTCACAAGCATATTTCAGACTATCTTGATTTTCTCCCCTAAAGTTTCAAGTGTTTGGGGGGCATTTAAATGCATTGGTGTTCCCTGTACATAGAGCTGTGTCCATATAGACTGTGCCTTTTGTCCACTGGCATCTGCCCCAGCAAGCATGTGAAGTGTGTAGCTGCATGTTGGCTCAGACACTTCCCTCTTTCCTCCACACAGTAGCATGATGCAGTTCTTTGCCTACACTATGAGCAGACTGTAAGGAACTATAATAGCATCTGTGGAACACATAGTAAATGCCATATACTGCATACCTACAATTATTTATTACTTTACAGTTGTAGAACCCAAGGCTCAGGGAGATTAAATAACTTGTGTGAGCTCATTAAGCTGTTCTTGTTGCAGCTAGAAACTTTTTCATACTTCGCCGCTGAGTTCTTTCTTCCCTCCAATTGATTGAGTGTAGTCCCCAAAGCTGTGAACAGTGTTTAGATAGGCTTGAGTTTTAAAAGGACCTTCAAGGGTTCCACAGATACACATTACTTTTTATTTTTTAAGATTTATTTTATTGTTTTTGAGAGAAGGTGAGAAAGAGACAGAGACAAAGAGAAGGGAGAGGGGCCCAGAGCAGTCTCCATAGTTGTACATCATTAGTTTTTTGACATAGTTTCATTCCACACAGATGGATGTGGGGTCACATAGGGTGGGAACCGAACTGGGGGCCTCCCTCATGGGAGGCAAGAACCTTTGCCACCATCCCAGTGGTTACCAATTGTGCCACAGTTCAGCATAAGGGTTGGCATGGGCCAGTGCTGGGATCATGTCCCCGGACCTTGTGGTTGCAAGGCAAGAGTTCAACCTGCTGAGCTATCCCAGCATCCCCGGTACACATTTCTCAAACAAGACATCCTAACCGATTAATGATACATGTTTAAAACTTGATATTTCTATAGATTTTCGATACATTTCTGCTACTTAGTGCCTTGCAAGCCTGAGATAAGTTAGTCCTTCAGAAAACAATTGAAGAGAGAAAAACAGGAAGGGACGAGAGGGTGGCCATGCCGGGTGTTTAGTGGGATGGGAAATGCAAGCTGCAAGTGAGTAGAGAAGGCCTCAGGACCTGCCTGTCAGCTGCACAATGACACAAACATTCTTACTGCTTATGTGCGCTTCTATCGCCACCTAGCCATCTTGGGAAGAAATGTCTCTCTTTGAGCAAATCTGTCTCACTGCAAATGTCTTTAGACCGATGGGTCAACAGCCCTTCCCACGACATACACCTGTGTGCTTTGTCTCTTTTCTTTTCTCTCTCTTTTTTTTTTAAAGATACACCAAAGTTTCGGGTTTCCTTGTATGGTTTTTATTTATTTATTTTATTTATTTATTTATTTTTATTGTTTTTGACAGAGAGAGAGATACAGAGACAGAGACAGAGAGAGAACTGAACTGGGGGAAACCCCCCAGTTCAGCATATGAGTTCGCATGGGCCGGGGCCGGGATTCGATCCTCGGTCCCCAGTGCTGCAAAGTGAGCGCCCAACCCACTGAGCCATCCCAGCTTCCCCTCTTTGTCTCTTTTCAATAGGAGTCTTCTTTTTTTTTTTTAAGATTTATTTTTATTGTTTTTGACAAAGAGAGAGAGAGATACAGAGACAGAGAGAAAGGGGAGGGCCCAGAGCAGTCTCCATAGTTGCACATCATAGGTTTTTCCACATAGTTTGATTCCACAGGTGGGTGCGGGGCTGCACAGGGCAGGAACTGGGCTGGGGTCTCACCCCGGTGAGAACTGAACTGGGGGCACTCCCCAGTTCAGCATATGGGTCCGCACAGGCCAGGGCCAGGATTCGATCCTCGGTCCCCGGGGCTGCAAAGTGAGCGCTTAATCCACTGAGCCATCCAGGCTTCCCCTAGGAGTCTTCTATAATAGTTGTTTCCAAGGCCTATTACATTTAAAGAGGACATAAAAATTTAGTATCACTGAGGATTGACATTACTAAGTTTTCACAGCCTCCCAAAGCAGGTTTTGTCATTTCTTTAGAAGCTGTTTGCTGGTGAGAACCGTGTCTTATTCACCTCTGGGCCCTGACTTTACCATGAACACCCCACATGTCTATATGTCCCACCCTGGCACTAGGGTCAAGTCAAATTTTGCCTCCTCCACAAAACTTGCACAATAGTGGCTTCTGATAATTCCATATTCACCATGTGCCAGGGGCCTTATGAGCATTGTCTTATGTAATGCTCATGACGATCCTATGAGGTAGGTATGATTCCTTTCATCTTATAGTCGAGGAAACTGAGTAAAATGACACAGCTTGTCTTTTGCAAAGCTGGGCATCAAATCCAGTTGAACCCCTCCATGGGTCTAGGATCCTCTTGTCATCACACGTTCCTTGACTCCCTGAGCCAAAGTGATGCCTCCATCCTCTACCAGCATTTTTTTCTGTCTTCTACATGCCATTTTTCTACTGCCCTCCAAGCCTCCTTTTAGATTAAATCTCCTTTCTCTACACCAGAAACTCAGACTCCATGTGGGACATCGTCCCCTGCTGTGTCATATGAGTACACACAATTTCACACGTGGGGGTACCCACTCAGGAAAGTTGTGTTCATTCATTCACTTCACTTTTGAAATTGCAACTGCTTCAGTTACCAAAAGATTATAAGTTCTGAATTCATGTTTTCTAAAGATGGGATTTAAGGATCCCGGGCATCAGAATAACTCAAGAATTTTAGTTAGTGATTTGCATAGATATTTGAAGAGAGAGCAGAGTGCCATCTGAAAGCAGATCTGTCTGAGAATAATCGTGGTTTACTTTTTTTTTTAGGTAAACTGTTGGCAAGTAGGGAGCAAAGAGGTCAGTAGGTGTTCCATCATTGAGAAGGTTAAGTAGAGGCATCAAAGAAAACAATTCTCAAAAACCTTGGGAGTCTGGCTGTGTTGTGAGTGACAGGCTTTCTGTTTAACGTCTCCAGGGTCCTCTGCCTTAGGTAAGTTGACTGCACCATCTCTGATCAGATTCCTCCTTGGGGTGGTGAGCACTGTCTGAACCCGAACTGCCTGGACCAATGTGGAGGAAAGCAGCTGCCTGTCAGTGTGTGAGGGAGAAGAGCAAGTACAGGGTTTTGAGACAAAGGAGTCCTAGCTCACAAGTTGTTTGCCCAAGCTTGGGATGGGGGTGGAAAAGGCAAAAGCAAAATTTGGGGTAAGTAGGTAAGAAATTAAGGGTCTTGAAGAAAAAGGAAAAGAAAGAAATAATAGATGTGGCCAGAGGTTAAGTTGTCAACATTGACCAACCATATGCAGCAGACGCAGGCCAATTATCTGACAGACAGTGCTGAGAGCCTGATGTCCCTATCATGCCAAGTCTGAGCCTGGGACTCTGGGGAGGACTAGGAGTTCCTGGAGGGCACTCTGGGGCTCAGGCCCTGGCTATAGACCAGTACAGAGCAGCATAGCATTTTAGCAACCACTGCTCCCTCAGAATGCACCGGCTAAAGATCTGCACTGGGATTAGAAAAGAGGGCAGCAAAATTTAAGTGTTTGGAGTCATAAAGGCACATAGAAGCCAGTGAGAAAAAGGAAATTGGCAGCAGCACTGAGGAGGTGCCCTTCAGGTCAGATCAGAGCATACACTCCCACTTCCATCACAGTGGGTCTGACAGCCACCATGGTCAGGGAAGGCAGCCTGGCAGAAGTACCCGTCCAGCTGGCTGGGCTGAAGCCCAAATTTCCAAAGCAGGGTAACCAGCTGGTCAGTTGGATTGAAGCCCAGAGTGATGAGACTTGCAGTCTGATCTTGGCAGTCACTTATGCCTTCTCATGAGTGTCCACAGCCCACAGGTGACTCTTTTCTACATGCTGAAGTCAAAAGCAAAAGCTCTGCCAGCTGAGAAGAAGTGCCCAACCATTTGCCTCTGAGCTTCCTGAAATGTGCAATTCTGATCACATTCCCCTGCTTGAAATTTCTATTAAAAGATCCAGAATTTCTGACTTCCCACAAAGGAACCCAGCACCCACACCGTTGTGAAAAATAACAGACATCATCATTCTCAGAGTCAGCTCCTCAGTATCTACAGGTTCCAAAGAGTCAAAAGACTATAACCACCTCCCAAAGGCTCCCATATGTCATTATTACCACAGTAGTTGTTCCCTTAGTGTCTTGAGTACATTTTTGTGGCTGTTTCTAATTACTCCCTGCACTTAGGGAGTTCACTTTGCATCACTGTTTTGCTTTGGGCCATGGAAGCTATTTCTGTCTTCCCATATGTGTTTGACTATCACTAATTGGGGAAAGTTATTTTTAGTATTTCCTCTTCTTTTCATTTTTGCAGATCTGCCCTAGTTAGGAAAAAAAAATTTAGAAAAGTGTGTGTGTGTGTGTTTAAGGAATACCAGAGATGCTTTTAAAATTCTACAAGCAATGTTTCACATTTAGTGTAGATGTTAGTAAGGGGAGCAAGAATCCAAAATTCTGAATTTTATTACCTACCATCTGTGCAGTCCTAGGAAGAAAACCAAGAATCCTTTTCATTGTTTAAGAGCCAGGTCAGTGTCATGTCTTCTAATAGGTCTTCTCCTGTATTTCCCTCATCCCATTACTGCTTCAGATAGACCCACGGTTCCTAGAATTCAACAACTACACAAGAACTGTACTTTGAGGTTTTTTTCTTTTAATTTCTAATACTACAACTACACCCCTAAAGAATTCTGCCAAGCTTAAAGTAATTTTTTTTTAAATACTTATTATTTTATTGTTTTGAGAGAAGGTGAGAAACAAAGAGATGGGGGGAGGGGGAGCAAAGCAATCTCCATAGTTGTACATTATTAGTTGTGACATGGTTTCATTCCACACAGGTAAATGTGAAACTGAACTCGGGGCTTCCTGCATGGGAAGCAAGAACCTTCAACACTGAGCCATCCTTGAGGTTACCAGTTGCATCACAGTTCAACATATGAGATTGCACAGGCCAGGGCCAGGAATAGAAACCCAGACCCCACAATTGCCAGGCAAGTGCCCAACCACTGAGCTATCCTAGCATCCTCAAAGTATATTTTTAAAAACTAAATATGTAGAATTCAAATCAGATTTAAAATTATTTTTATCTAATCTGTACCAAAAGCAACTTCTATCTATTAATTAGTAAGTTGATAAGGAGTTTTAGAATTATTTTAGTACTTGAATTTAAAATTACAATTGCAGCACTCAAATATTGGTTAATTAGTGTCAAAATTAAGAAATAGTATTTTTTATCATTTGGTTTAATATTCTGTCTTTATCATTTACTTATCGTTTACAAAACGTAATTAAAAAGTAGTTTTAAACTACATAAAATCATGAATATTTTATTAATTTTGATTACAGCAGACCTGGTAGTAGTCCTCAGAGACTGGTTATTACTGAAGCAGTTTAATTTCTTTGATTCTTTATACTCAAAGACTCAGAAATAAGACCTTTTTCAATTATGTGAGCAGAGAGCTTCAGAAAAAAATGGTAGCAGTGTCAGATTAAAGAGCAGAATATTTATAGTCCTCAGAACTGGAAAGACTGTTCCTGAGCAGCAGACATACAGTGCAGCTAGATCCAGTGACAGAGAGAAGCTATAGGAGCAAGGCAGCTGTGGTCTGCCAGTGGCCATAACTCAGAAAAGAACAAAACCACAAACACATCAACCACCTCTTACAGCCCACCCAAACCCCACTTTACACAGCTGATCACAGAGAGGGCACCCATGGCTACTGAAGCACAAAGGTCTGTATCTGGCTCCAGGGGCAGGACTCAGATTTCAAAGGCTCAAAACCCCATTGCCCACCACATCCTCCCATTGGGGTGGTGCCATGAAACCGAGGCAACCTAGTCACAAAGGAGAAGTCCACCTCTCCAGGAAACCTCCCACTGTGCAAGAAACTGCAACAGCAAAGAAAACATAAAATGCTCCAGCACAAAAGAAAATAAAACTCTCCAGTGCTACCTATTAGAAAGCAAAGGAAAGACCTTTTATAACAACTTGCTACAGAATTCACTCCCATAGATGCCCAGGAAGAGAAATAATTCACTAATTGCTATAAATAACCAAGGTAACAAGGCAGATCAGAAAGAAAAGTAAAATCTCCAAAAATGAACTTAAAGATATGGAAACATATGACTTAAACAATAGAGAATTTAAGATTGCAGTTCTGAAAAAAAACTAAAGATGCAAGAAAACTCATAAAGACAGTTTGATGAAGTCAGAAATAAAATCAATGAACAAAATCAATATTTTACCAAAGAGATTGAAATTTTTAAAAAGAACCAAATAGAAATTCTAGAGCTGAAGAACTCAATAAAGAAGATGAGGAATGAAATAGCCACCATAGGAAATAGAGCTGACAAGATAAAGAAAAGAATTAGTGATATCAAAGATAAAAGTCTGAAAATAATACAGATGGAAGAAAAGAGAGACTTGAGAGTCTACAAGAACTATCTGAATCCATAAGAAAGAGCAATATGTGAATAATGGGTATACCAAAGGAAAAGAGAGAGAGAAGGGCACAGAGAATCAATTCAAACAAATAGTTGATGAGAGTTTCCTAAACATATGGAAAGAAATGAACCTTGAATCCAAGATGTGAAAAGAACACCTAATTACCTCAATCCTAACAGCCTTCCCCAAGTCAAGTTATATTGAAGCTGTCAAAAATTAATGACAAAGAAAGAATTCTTAAGGCAGTGAGAGAAAAAAAGATGATAATCTACAAAGAAAAGCCCATTAAATTATTTTCAGACTTTTCAGCAGAAACACTATAAAAAGTGAAATTATATATTTAAACTCTTGAAAGCAAGAAATTACCAGCCAAGAATAATATACAGTGTTCCCTCACCACTTCGCGCTTCATGTTTTGCGGCTTCAGTGCTTCGCAGGTAATTAAACAGCATGCTATTGGCAGGAAAACACACACTGAGGCCAACAAAATAGAATTGAGAACCTAGGGGAAAAACCCACATATATGTGGGTAGATAATTTTGACAAGAGAGTCAAAAACATACAATGGAGAAAAGAAAGCCTCTTTAATAAATGGTGCTGGGAAAATTGGAAAGCCACATGCAAAAGAATAAAACTAAACTACTATCTATCACCATACATCAAAAATAACTCAAAATGGATCAAAGACCTAAACATAAGACCTGAAACAATAAATTGCATAGAAGAAAACATAAATACTAAACTTATAGATCTTGGGTTCAGAGAGGATTTTATGACTTTGACCTCAAGGCAAGGAAAATAAAAGCAAAAATAAATGAATGGGACTATATATCAAACTAAAATGCATCTGCACAGCACAAAAAAACTGTCAACAAAACAAAGGGGCAACTAACTGAATGGGAAAAGATATTTGCAAATAACACCTTCCATAAGGGGCTAATATCTAAAATATATGAAGAACTTGTACAACTCAACAACAAAAATACAAGCAATTCCATTTAAAAAATGGACAGACTAGGAAAGCCAGATGGCTCAGTGGGTTAAGCGCTCACTTTGCAGCCCCGGGGACTGAGAATCGAATCCCGGCCCAGGCCCAAGTGGACCCATGTGCTGAACTGGGGAGTGCCCCCAGTTTGGTTCTCACTGGGGTGAGACCCCGGCCCATTTCCTGCCCTGTGCAGCCCCGAGCCCACCTGTGGAATGAAACTATGTGGAAAAACCAATGATGTGCAACTATGGAGACTGTTCTGGACCCTCCCCCTTCTCTCTGTCTTTCTCTCTCTCTCTCTCTCTCTCTCTCTCTCTCTCTCTCTCTCTCTCTCTCAAAAACAATAAAAATAAATCTTTAAAAAAATGAACAGAAGACCTGAACAGATACTTCTGCCATGAAGACACAAACGGCCAACAGATATATGAAAAAATGTTCAATTTCACTAGCAATTAGGGAAATGCAAATCAAAATCACAATGAGATACCACCTCACACCTATTAAAATGGCTGTCATCAACAAGACAAGTAATAACAGGTGTTGGAGAGGCTGTGGAGAAAAAGGAACCCTAGTACACTGCTGGTTGGAATGTAAATTGGTATAGCCACTATCAAAAACAATATAGAGTTTCATCAAAAAATTAAGAATAGAATTGCCATACAACCCAGCAATCCCTTTTCTGGGTATCTACTCCAAAAATCTGAAAGCATTGATCTGTAAAGATATGTGTACCCCTATGTTCATTGCAGCATTATTCACAGTGGCCAAAACATGAAAACAACCAAAATGCCCTTCTATAGATGACTGGATAAAGAAGATGTGGTACATATGTACAATGAAATATTACATGGTCATAAGAAAAGATGAAATACTGCTGTTTGCAATAACATGGATGGATCTTGAGATTATCGGGCTAAGTGAAATAAGTCAGACAGGAAAAATCAAGAACCATATGACTTCACTTATATGTGGAATATAAAACTGAAAGCAACAAAAACCAAGACAAACAAACAAAAATTCATAGACACAAACAACAGTTTAGTGGTTACCAGAGGGTAAGGGGAGATGGTAGAAGACAGAAAAGGGGATCAAATATATGGTGATGGAAGGAGAACTGACTTTGGGTGGTAAACATACAATGCAATATTAAGATGATATATTATAGACTTGTACACTTGAAACCTATATAATTTTATTAACCAATGTCACCCCAATAAATAAATATATATATATATATATATATATATATATATATAGAGAGAGAGAGAGAGAGAGAGAGAGAGAGAGAGAGAGAGGGAGAGAGAGAGAGAGAGATCATCAACGGAAGCTCTGCTGTTACTAAAAAATAGATTCATCTCTGCTCGTTAAATAGGTGATACATAGAAAATACATGTAGGTTTAGAGCAAGCTAAATCAGTGCCTCTCAAATTTGAATGTGAATATAAATCACTTGGAGATTTTGTTAATAAAAGTTCTGATCCAGTAAATCCAGTACAGAACCAGAAATTCCTAATTTCTATCAAGCTCCTAAGTGGCACCCATGCTCCTGGTCCAGGAACTGCCACAGTTTAATAGCAAGGATATGGGGAATTATGTCTATTATTATAATTAGTCTTTTTATTGGTCTTATGTTCCTAGAGCCTAGAAAGTGCCCAATATCAAACTGAAAATCAACAAATATTTACAGAATTCATGAATCTTAGCCTTTCTTTCTCTGGAAAATGGGGAGAACACCTCTCTCAGGTATGGATGAGAAAACATCCAAAAGCATTCACTCTTACTAAGAGTCCCATGGGGGAAGCCAGGATGGCTCAGCGGGTTAAGTGCTCACTTTGCAGCACCGGAGACTGAGGACTGAAACCTGGCCCCGGCCCAAGCAGATTCATATGCTGAACTGGGGTGTGGTACCCAGTTCAGGTCTTGATGGGACAAGCTTCCCATGTGGGAGGCCCTCAGTTCAGCCCTAGGGTTGAGGGGGCGTGCCTCCCATTCGGGTTCCTGCCCTGCACACCCCTGCCCACCTGTGTAGAATGAAACCATGTAGAAAAGTGATGACATACAATTATGGCGACTGCTCTGGGCCCTCCCCCATCTCTCTGTCTCTCTCTGTCTCTGTCAAAAACAATAAAATAAATCTTAAAAAAAAAAAGTTCCATAGACCTGCAAATAGAACAATTGACACACAAAAATGATCATCATTTTATCCATCCCTTTCCCCTTCCTTTCTGTAGAAATGATAGATGCAAAAAAGAGAACAGTTGATGAGACTAGATGGTTAGTCTCTAACCTCCTTCATTAGCTGAGAGGATTTCAGAGTTTCCAGCTAACAAATTAGGAAAGGTGTTTGTCCTAGCAGACATAGTCAGGTGCCATATTTCAAATGGTGCTTTGCAAATAGAGCCCTGAGAACATCCTTAGATACTGAACCTATGTGCATCAGTATAACAATTTCCTTAAAATCGCTCTGGTCTAAGGAAATCAGAAGAGTATGCATGTCCTTTCGAAGACGTGCTGGCACGTTGTTTAACAAGTACATTGAGGATTATAAATTTTCTAGAGAACATTCGTGTGTTTGCCTTTGGTATTTACTATTTGAATATAACCTAGAAATTGCAAAGTTACATGTTACCTTATAAATTTCTGTCCAGTACAAAAGATGGTCCCAAAGGTTATGGTCTTATTGCCTTGCAGGATATAAAGCAGTTTTGTATCTAACCTAACAATCTTATTCAAACATCCTTTTTCCAAAATGCCTTATAAATACCCAGATCTCAAAATGCCCTTTGAACAAGTTTTACCATCTTACTGGATCCCTTATTAGTTAATAAATATTTGACCCAAATTAATGTTAAATTTTGAGTGTCCTATTTTTAACACTCTGAAAAGTATATTTTGACAGAATGCATTCCTAGAAGTAGCACTTGTCTTCAGATCAAAAGCAACTGTGCCCAAGAGACTCTTCTTTCTTGAGGAGCCTCCCCTGTAGCTGGAACTGATTAAGTGTCAATATCCCAGATTTTGACTGATGCTTTATAGGGATGAGACTTTTGGGGGTCTTCAGAGGAGATGAGGGTAATTCACATATGGAAGGAGTGTGAAAACTTGTAGTCAGTAGGCAAACTATGGTAGTTT
>PVKE010036864.1:0-16183 GCA_004027555.1 Craseonycteris thonglongyai | reverse complement strand
CAACTTCTTTATTTTTATTTTTATTGTTTTTGACAGAGAGAGAAAGAGATACAGAGACAGAGGGAAGGGTGAGGACCCAGAACAGTCTCCATAGTTGCACATCATTGTTTTTCCACATAGTTTCATTCCACAGGTGGGCGTGGGGCTGCACAGGGCAGGAACTGGGTGGGGTCTCACTCCGCTGAGAACCGAACTGGGGGCATTCCCCAGTTCAACATATCGATCCACATGGGCCAGGGCTGGAATTCGATCCTTGGTTCCTGGGGCTGCAAAGTGAGCACTTAACCCACTGAGCCATCCCAGCTTCCCCCTGATTCTTGATTTTTGCTGGCAGGGCAGTCAGTTAAAACAATGTCTTGTAGTTCTCTTGGAGGCATGAAAGATATTTCCTAGTGTAGAAAGCCAGAAGGTTGAACACCACGGGAGTGTTAGGAGAGGCAGCTCTTGTCAACCTACAAGAGACCCTATTACCTTTTTCAACCTGGGTAGTTGTACATGTTCATAACACTGTAGGACAACATTGTGCGACTTCTCCATGACTCATCCCTCAACCAAGAATATCTGCCATAGGGGAAGTCTTGGATGGCTCAACAGGTTAAGCACTCACTTTGCAGCCCTGGGGTCTGGGGATCAAATCCCGGCCCACGCTTGTGCAGGCCCATATGCTGAACTAAAGTGTGCCTCCCATGCAGGAGGCCCTCAACCAACCCCTGCCCCAGCCCAACATGTGGAATGAGACCATGCCACTGAAAACTGATGATGTACAACAGGGGTGTCAAACTCAATGAAAACAGGGGCCATTTGGTGCAACGGGCAAGATTCAGGCAGGCCACATCACATTTACAAACGTCACCGGCACGCCCACAGGCCCCCGGGAAAGGCACTGGGCCACGTGTATACTCGTTGTCAGTAGTTAAAGGGTTAACGAGGGAACTGTGTGTACGGTATTGCCTCCATCTCCCCTAAGCGCTATTTTCTTCATAACAATTTTTTCTATTTTCATTTTATTTCAGAGCATCGCGGGCCACAAAAAATTACCTCGGGGGCTGCATGCGGCCCATGGGCCGCCAGTTTGACACCCCTGATGTACAACTATGGAGACTGTTCTGGGCCCTCCCATTTCTCCCTGTCTCTGTCTACCTTTGTCGCTGTCAAAAATAAAACAAATCTTTAAAAAAATAAATAGAAAATTTCTCTTCCTTAAAATTGTAAAGGTCAGTGCAACCATACATTTACACAGTGCAAATTAAAGGACACAATGAATCATAAGCTTACAGATTTCTTGCAAACTTTGTGATCTTGGACAAATGAAAACATTTAAAAAATCATGGGTACAAGAGCAGGGAGAGTGGTCAGAGGGTCAAAATCCTACTCAGCAAAACTGGTTCATTTCTTCTTGGGGTTGCATGATACCCTGAGCCCCATTCTAACACGTGCTGATTGAGATACCCCTCCTCCATACCCCAAGAACACTCTAATAATACTTAGCTTGTCCCATTGTATGCCTCCCCCCCCGCCCCCCCGTTGTCATCTATGGCTATATTTGCAGGAAGAAACAGGTATAGGGGCTTTCTTGGTTAAAAATAGTTTTAGTTCCTGGTTACTAGCTTATATAAACAAAATTTCTAAAAAATAAAAACAGTTCTTTTAAATGGTATTTCACACTAAAGATATATGTAAATCTATATAAGTCTTTAAGGAAGGGTTAAAATCTTCCTTCCCCGGGCATTCCACTTTCGGGTGTCCCCTGTCAGCAGAGAGCTTTCCTTCTTTCCGTGGCCATTTCCACTTTCAGGTGCCCCCTCTCATTAGAGAGCTTCTACTTCTTTCCCTTCTTAATAAACTTTGCTGCTTCACCTTTGCTGTGGAGTCCGCGTTCTCCTTCGTGAGACCACGAACGTCGGACGCCACCGTTCACAGTTGTTTCCTGCATCAACACTAGGTTCAACTTTGCTCTCTGCCTTCAGGTTCAAACACTCTAGCCTGCAGGGCTCACTCCCTTGGCTCGCTGTAGAGAATACTTAGAATCGCTGGCCCTGCAATGCCAAACGTCTGTCATGCAAAACACTTCCTTAGATTTAGTGAGGTATGAAATGATATATATATATATAATCTTCCTTCCCAAGACCTCTTTTTTCCTGCTTGCTTCCATCCCTGAACCTTTGAGAGAGAGGCATTAATTCCAAAAAAAAAAAAGCAAATTTAAGGGTTTGGGTCTCTGAATTTAGAAAGGACAAAACAGTGATAAATCTCTTCGCACCTTCTTCCCTGGATTTTATCACTGTATATATATATACTTTTTAATTCTCACATGCCCATGCCTTTGCACACTGCTCCCTCCGTGGAATTGCTTTTCTTCCCCTTCTTATTGTAAATGTCTACAACACTGAAGATAATTCATGTGGTTGCCACTGGGGTAGTGGGTGGGGGTGGGGTGCTGGCTAGAAAGAAGCACAAAGGAACTTTCTATGGTGATGAAATGATTTATATCTTGATTGGGGGTGGTATTTACATGAATGTATGAATTTGTCAAAATTCATTAAGTCATATATAAATGATACAGATCTAGCGTACAAACTGTGCAGTTTATTTTTTTTTAATTTTATAATGGTAAGCAGCAAGCAAAACTCAATTCAAAGTATTTCCTGTAAGTTTTCCCTGAGCCCCCACTTCTAACACGTGCTGATTTAGATACCCCTCCTCTGTATCCCCAAACACTACTAATACTCCTGTCACAGAACTTATCCCACTGTACGCACACAGATGTTGGGTTTGTCTACCCTGCCAGGCTATAAGCTGTCGAGGGCAAAGGCCATGGCTTCCCCCACCCCCACTCCCCACCCCCCGCCTCCAGCACCCACAGCACCTTCCGTGGCATCTCCTGCATGACAAGAAGCACCACCGTGTCAAGTGAAGAAAGTGCGCTATAATCTCCCTGCCCATCAGACACCCTCTATATGCACCTTTTATTTCTCAGGTGGGTCTCCGATGTACCCAAATATCTGGAATTCTGTCTGCATTCTTTGTGGGCCCTAGAGGCACAGGAGGCGATATCTCAGGAAGAGTGTCAAGATGAGGGAGAAGACAATCCGGTAATGGCTCTGCTCAAAGCGGTCTTTCTGAAGGGTTGAGAGGACATAAAAAGATTCCGATTTTGTAGAATATCCTGATTTGTGTTCGCGTCAAGATTCTATTTGATACTTCGGAATCTAGTCTAATTGTATGTGTCTATAAGGCGAAACATAGAAGCCTTTCCCCAAGGAGGGCTCCATAGCTCAGGGGTTAGAGCACTGGTCTTGTAAACCAGGGGTCGCGAGTTCAAATCTCGCTGGGGCCTGCGACTTATTTTTTCAAGGATCCAAGGGTGTCGATCCACACTGCTCGACCGATTTCCCTTAATCCCCGCGCCCTCTGAAAAAAACAAAAAACAAAATAACAAAAACCATTCAGGGGGTGCGAACGTTCTTCCTAGCTGTTACGTGGGTCTGAGAGCAGCGGAGAAATGACTTGCTTCCTGAGGCTTATGCTTCTCGGGTAAACAAGTATAAGTCCATGTAAATAAAAGACGCTCAAATACAGTTGCTTAGCCAACCAGTAGTGACGTGAATAAACCTTGAGACGGGCGAGGTGTGCTGCTTGTTGTGGCTAAGTGGTCTTGGGGTATGGTTGTCATTTAGGGTGCGAAAGGTCCCCGGTTCAAATCCCCGACGAGTTTTCTCCGCCAATCGCTGATTTAAGTGTTTTGTTATTGCATTTTTGTTCTCTCTACTCTGTTTTGAAAAGTTGAAACCAAAGGCTCTCTAGGAATGTGAAATAGCGAAGTAGAGACATCCCCCATGTTATCTTGAATTTTGCCTGACTGTTTCCCAACTCCCCTAGGCGGGCAGGCGCCCGGGCAGGCGGGCAGGCGGGCAGGCGGGCAGGCGGGCAGGCGGGCGACGTAGGTCGGAGAGCAGTTAAGTCTCGACCTCTCAGTGCATCTGCTGTGAAATGGAAATGGTAACACGTTCCCCTCCCCTGCCTACCTTAGAGGTAAATAATCAAATAAAATCGCGTATGGAAAATTGCTTGGGAGTGAAATAGTGCTAAGTGTAAGAAGCTGTTTTGTTTTCTGGGAAGGAACTGGGTTAACATTGTCACCCTTTTTTATAAGTGTGTGATGTGTTATTCGTCTTGCTGGTTGCACTGGTGCTGCTAAGCGTATATGATGTCTTGCGATGTTTCAAGAGCTTTTTGTAATTGTATGGCTTGCTTTTTCACTTTGGTCTTTGTGCTGGCCTTGTGGGCAGGCATTCTGTTTATTCATCTTTCCTGTACTCCTCAACAATAGAACAGCGCCAATAACAAGTGCTCCAAATATGCTCTTTGGCCGACTGAAGTAAGGCAAAGCAAAGCTTATAGGCTTATGATACTAAAGTTCTAGCATGTTGCCTCTGGCAAACCATGGGTTCGTAGGCATTACGACCTTGCTATGGTGTTACTGTCTTTCATTAAGAAGTCTGAATTATGAGAAGCTCAAAAATATGAGAAGTTGCAAAACAAAGGGCGAACACCCAGATTCTCTCTACCAACTAGAGACCATTAATTGGGCGCAAAAAAAACGGGTGGAAGCCTACGGTCTTAGCAGTACCAGTGCCACCAGCACTATCTGAGCAAAAAAGTTGTGGCAGCGGTGGGATTCGAACCCACGCCCCCGAAGAGACTGGAGCCTTAATCCAGCGCCTTAGACCGCTCGGCCACGCTACCTCCTGTGGGTGAACGAGAGAGCATATCTTGTATTCTTTACTCTCTTCCCTGCACTTTTATTCGTCCCATAATCCAGACATTTACTGTATTATGTTGTTGATTGTATCGCTTCCCCCGCCCCATTTCCTCCTGCTTTATTTCGCTTCCTTTCTTCTTGTAAGCCACACTGCTTGAGATTGGGGACAGTTTCCGGGAGATGGGAATCGAAGGCAGGGCCAACCCGAGCCCAGGAGCCGGCCGGTCAGTCTCGTGCCGAGGCAGGGAGAAGCCTCCCTAACAGGCCCCCTTCTCTCCGGCCGGCCCCGGGCAGAGCGGTCGGTCGGCCCCGGTCCGGAGACGCCCTCCGGGAAGGCGCGTCCTCTCCCCTCCCCACGGCCACGGAATCACGCCGGAGCCGGTGACTGTCCCCGAGGCGATTGCCTCCCACTATTCCCGCAGCATCTTTGGCCCACTCGGAAGCGAAAACATGCAGCGAAATTATTCTCGTTCGTCCTGAAATTTTTTTTCCTAAAAGTTGATCTGTAGTCTCTAAGGGAATCGCCTTCTGGAATTTGAGCAAAGGAAACTGCAGTGATTCGTGTGTCCACTAGGCGGTACTCCATGCCAATAATTGCGAAGAAAGGATTTTACAGGCAACTGTGGACGTGGCTAAAACTTTCTTTACTGATGCTTCAAGATTTAGGACATATATGTCTGGCTCGTTGGTCTAGGGGTATGATTCTCGCTTAGGGTGCGAGAGGTCCCGGGTTCAAATCCCGGACGAGCCCTAATTTTGACTGGGGAGTCAGCTGTCCCCTGTCTTCTTCCCACTCCCAATAAAACAACAGATTTATTGATGTTAAACACCATGACACAAAGCAAACACCCTTTGTAGGTATTATTACTGTATGAAAACCATTTTATACTCAACCGTTTCATGTTTATACACTTTACTCCTTATACAAATGTTCTTTGTGTTATTAAATCACCAGGTTATTACCTATAATTTATACAATATTTCTACAAAATTTTTATTTAAAAAATCAACTACCATTTAACTTTTGCATTGTTTCATTATCCAGGAATTGTTCATTCAGGAATCAGGAAGGCATATTTTATTTATATCAATAGTTTCACATGCCCTCAATTTTCCTCCCCCATGTAAGCATGTGGACCATTTGGGTGCGGGAACCTCCATTAGTCAGCAAATGTGACAGGTGTCTTGTCACATAAAGCCTGGACTCCCTCTTTTATCTAAGCCTAACATTCCAGAACCCTTGTGCACGTGTGTGGGGTGGTGTCTTGGGAATGAACTTCTCAACAGGGACATTCAAGCCTGCCTGTATATTAGACTCTCCCTGAAGCTTTTTATTCATTCACTGTGGGTCCAACCCCAACTAATTTAGTTGAATTCTTCTAAGATGGAGCGTCTGCTAGGACAGAGTGCTATTTTTTAAAAGATCCGCAGATGTTATTAGGTTTGGCCTGGGTGCTACAGATGCTACCCAGTTGCTCAGGCCCCAGCTAGAGACCAGGCGAGTATCCCAGTCACTCTAGGCATTTTGAATCTCCCTCCACCCTCCTCAGAATCACCCCCTGCCAGCTACTACTTCATCTTACCTAGTTTAGTTCTGGATACAACCATGTGCCAAACTTAGTTTCTCCCTGTGATCCTCCTTAGTTCCCCAAGCCATGGAAACAGACTGCAAAGATAAGGAAACTCCAAGAGAAAAGAGACAATCTAGTGGTTAGCCTGCTTGATTTGAAACGGTGTGTATGTATATGTGCATGGACGGGGTGGCCCTCATTCTCTACACAGATAACACTCTTCACCTCCCTCTCTTCCTTCTGGGTGCTCAGTGCTCACATTCTCCTCTTTTTTTTAAGATTTATTTTATTGGTTTTTTTGACAGACACAGAGAGAAGTGGGAGGGCCCAGAGCAGTCTCCATAGTTGACAGCATTAGTTTACCATATAGTTTCACTCCACAGGTGGGCACAGGGCTGCGCAGGGCAGGAACTGGGCCAGGAGCCTCCTGCATAGGCCCCCGGGAAGAACTGAACTGGGGGCATACCCCAGTTCAGCGTATGGGTACCCATAAGCCAGGCCCAGGATTCGATCCTCAGGCTCTGGGTCTGCAAAGCGAGCGCTTAACCTGCTGAGCCATCCCAGCTTCCCCCTCACATTCTCCTCTTTTGGTCAGATGTGCCCTGAGTTACCTGATGAAGAGCTAAAAACCACAGTGAGGTCATTTTCACCTCACTCTTAGCTATGCTGCTAGTGTTTAACTTCCAGTACCTTTTCAGATATTTGGAAGAACTGTGACACAAATAACTTTAGTATCATCCTTTAGTCCTCTCTTTACAACCCACATTCAATCCTTTAACAAATGATGTTGATTGCACCTTTAGAATAGTTCCAAACTGCAAACACTTCTCACCACCTCCACCACCCTGTAGTCTAAGTTACCACCATCTGTCACCTGCACCATTGCAGTAGCCCCTTAGCAGCTCTCCCTGGTCAGCCCTGTGCCTCTCAGTCTATTTTCAACAGAGAAGACAGAATGATCCTATTAAAGTGTCTGTCAGAGCTGATCATTGTCCTGCTTAAAATTAAAATCCTTTGTGCATTTCCATTTTATTCAGCATCAAATCAAAACTCCTTGCCATGGCTTTCAAAATCCCTATGTGATTTTGCTTCTTCTTGGATTCCCCTCACTTCTCTGACCTCATTCCTTACCACCCTCTCAGTTTGCTGGCTGCATTCCAACAACCATCTAATGCTCCTCAGAAATCCCCACCTCAGTGCCTTTGCACGTGCTTTGAATCTTATCTCCCTCGCACCTGCATGGCTCAATCCCCCACTGCTTTTAAGATCTCTGTTCAGATGCTACCTATCAGAAATGACTTCTCTGACCATTATGTATGAAATAGCACCCACCCTCTTTGCACTCTGTTCTGTTTCTCTAATTTCCTTCTTTGCACATAACACCACCTGACTTTTGCTGCTGCTGCTTTTGTTAACTCTCCCTCCCTCACCACTTGGTTGAAAGCACTGTGCGAATAGGGTGTTTTTTAATGTCTGAAGTCTCAGAGCCTGCAAGTGTTCTTAGCACCTTATAGATACTTAATAAATATTTGGTTAATGAATTATATGAATTGTTTTAAGTCAAAAAGAGATATACAGGCTTAGGAATGCCTAATCTGGTGACACTAGGGGAGGTAAGGAGCATGGAGGTATTGGAGGCTTGAATAGAGGGCTTTTGCAGTGAGGGGAATTTACCGTCCTCTGGGAAAGGCTGAGGGGAGAGTGAGGGCATGCCTGAAAAACATTCTGTGGCAGCCCTCCCTCTGGGCCACAGTGTGTCCCTATAAATGCTTTAAAGAAGCACTGGAAGTTTCTTTCAACTGGACATAGAGCAAGGCACCAAGTAAACTCTCAGGAGCTTTCAAGTGAGCATCTGTGTGCCATTGGCTCCTTTGCAAACTTGCTTCAGGCACGGCTGCTTAAATACAGGGCTGCTTTGGGCTGTTATGACTGAGCAAATTCTGAACCAGTTGATGTTTTGGGGTCACGTTGTAGGGTTGCACATAGCAGATCTATCCTGTAAGAGTCTGCAAACTAATGAATTTAATAAGCCAAGGAACACAAGTCCACCATAGGGAGACAGGAGAGGAAGAGGAAAACTAAAGTTAGGGAAAGACCTGTATAACCAAGAGGACTTTACTGGCCTCACTTGACCAGGTTTTGTGATGAGGGATCACCGTAAATATGAGCCCTAAGGAAACATTGCTGGCATGTGGGGAGAATGCCTGGAGTATGAGATGGAACAGGGCGTGAAAACCTCTGCTGGTCACAAAATATTCAGCAATAGGCAATGAATGTCTCTGCTCCCAGACACTATGAGGGCAAACTGCCCCCTTGTGGACAAATCAAGTTCTGTCATGGGTTTTACCTTCTTACTCAGAGATTGTAGATTAAGTTCATTTCTAGGGACCCCACTACTTTTTGCTGACCCTGCTATGTGCATAATATTAGGTGGAACTTATAGGAGAGAGATCTGTGGTATTGTCCAGCGATATGGTGTCCATGGGATTAAGTTGAACTACTTATTAAGGTAGATGGCATCCCCTGGATACAGAGAGAAAGGAAACAGAGGTAGCTTCCACTCGCAAAACTCTTCAGTTGGTCTTTAACAGCTAAAATAAGCAACTCAGAGGTACAGTAATAGATTTAAAGTCTTGAGTAATAATTAGAGGTGAATCAACATTTCCTTTTCCTTCATTGTCTTTCTGATCTTATAACCACATGAAGCTGCAGGGGCCCGTCAAAGAAACCCTTAAAAAGGCTTTTTGAGTTTTACAAAAAGAATAGCTCTTTTATACTGTGGTTAAAAAGCAAAATATAGTTCTTTTAGGTCATTTACCTATGCGTTCTTCCATCCAATTAGTACTTCCTGAATATTCACTGAGCAAACATGGTGAACACCTGTTGTATTCCAGGCACTGTGCTTGAAACAGGGAACCACACAGATGAGGCTTCTGCTCTCATGAAACAATCAGATAATTTTTTAAAACCAAGAAATAAAATGAATTTATTTTGCTAGCGATAAGGGCCACAAAGAGGTGGTACAGGGCGTAATGCAAACAAAATAGAGGTTATTCACTCTCTCTGGAGGTTCTGGGAAGACTTGTCCAAGGAAATGAAGCACACACAGGACTGAACCAAGCAGAATGGGGAGAGGTGAGTGGAGTCAGGAACATTCCATAATGAGAAAAGTAGATGTTCAAAACCTGGAGTTGGAAGGAACCCTGGGGAATTGGAATGAAAGAAGTACCGGTATACGGAGGGACAGAGAGAGAAGGGGAGTGGTTTGAGGTGAGGCTGTCTGCAAGTCTTGGTAGGCAGAGGTAAGGACTGTGGTTGTTATTGTAGACCTATGAAAAGCCATTGACACGTTTAGGTGGAGATGGGGGTGGACAGCCCAGGCACAGGGCTAGATCTGTGTTTTAGAAAGATTACTGTGGAGAGTACGATCGACAAAAAGCCATGGAGAGCCCTGTTTCAACGTTCTGATGAGCAAGCACAGGGCCAGCCCTGCATCCTCCGTGGTTACTTGTTTGCACCCGATGCATTCCACCAGCTCTGCCGGCTCCCAGCACCTGTAAAGGTGGTCAGTGAGGCCCGTGGAGTTAAGCGCAGGATCACAGAGTGGCAGAGCCAGCGTCACGAGTGGAACCTAGCTTTCACGACTACTAGGCTCATTCTGCTTTGGCTGGGTGATCCCAAGAAAAGGGAGAGTTTGTTTGGTTTTCAATGCATCTGGAATCTTTACGGCCTCTGTAACTATTTGTTACATGGGGACAGTTATTTATCTTCCTTCAAGGAACACAGAGAGGAGAGCAGAGCCTCCAGTGGTTTGAAAGATCTGAGTGTCCTTCCTGGATCTTCAGGGGAAGGCTGGATTCATGGCCCTTCCTCACTGAGGATTCAATGGAAACTGAGGGCTTAGCCTGGGGACACACATGGGAGCCCAATATGGCTATGATCAAAGCATACTCAGAAGAGGAAAGCTGAGGGGACGGGACCTACTAAGTATTCGTTAGAAAGACTTGCTTAGCACAACCGCCCCTCAACCTGGCCTCCCCTGGGCTGTCACCTAAGATACAAGTAGTTACAGAAGAAGAAATGGTGTGCTTTGCCCCCAGGGCAGACTCAGACCTCCCCTGCTCATAGCCTGGGGCTGTACGTTCAAGGCTGACAAGTTTTCAATCTGATTCTCAACATGTTCTGCCCAAATCAGGGGCAACTTGTTCTTGGATATTTCCAAGCTCCAATCTGTCCACCTGTAAAGTAAATCATATCAGTTAGATACCCCTTTGTGCCCTCCACTTGTTGTGTCCTGGGAACACTCTGCCCAGGTGGCACCTGGGCATTGACTTCCCTGTCAGCAGGAGTTGACCGATCGCTGACCTGCGGGTGGAATGCATGAATACAACCCATAAAGTTGCCCTGTTGTTATGGTGACCATACACACACACACACACACACGTAGGTTGCCCCATTGCTATACTAATCTATAGCACAATGACACTGCATAAATCAAACACTATTGTGCAAAATTTTATAAAAATAATAGCTCAATCAGCCCTAATTGGAACTCTCGGAGCTCTCCGATGGGGACGCTCATCGGACACCCCTGAAGCCAAGGTTCGTCTGCACCTTGGAAACAACATGCAGGTGGTGAGGACTTACTACTCTATCTCTTACCTTGCTCTACTCTGTCTGTCTTGCCTAACATTCCAATAAATAGTGTTTTGCTGCCTCAACTCCATCTCAGTGTGCATGGTAAATGCGTATGCGACCTCCAAATTCTGTGGCCACTTAAGACTGTAGCCCCTGTTGCTATACCACCTCACCTGGACAAGGGGACAGGGGAGGTCGTGGGACAGCGCTGGCAGAGTGCCCAGAGCCTTGACGGTGTTGCATGAATGCTGCAGTTAATCGCTGGCCTAGGAAATAGCTCTGCAGCTGCCAAAGGTCTCCAACGAACCTTTCTATAGTAAGGGTGCTTCGTGCCCTTTTTTGATTTTGCAATAGTAGTGTTCATGATTATAGGGTGTCCCTTTGACCAGAATGCCAATTCTTTAGGCCATTTCACAGGACTACTCACCATGCTTTTGAATAGGAATTCCACTATCCAGTTCTGAGCCTGGGGCCTAGCCCCTCATTTCTCATTGCTCACCCTGATTGCAGGCTGGGAGGCAGAGGCAATGCCCCCCCCCCACACACACACACACAACACCCCCTATCCCCACCCCCAGTGTCAGGAGAAATAGAAGTGATAACCAGAGAATTGTTATCTGAGGGGAATAGCCATTGGAGTCACTTTAATTTCACTCAGATCCTTAGTATGTGACATCAGAAAAAGACCTTACAGGTAGTCCAATTCTTTCCTACCTTCTCCATTTTAGAGATGAAGGAACTGGGATGCTGGGAAGGGACATGGCTTTCTAAGATCACACAGCTGGTTAGTGGCAGAAGAATGGGATCTGAATTTTTTATCCTTTCATTCACTCCACATACAATTTTTGTTCTCCTGCCAAGTACCAGGCCAGGGGCTAGAGAGAACGAGTACATTTTTCTGGATCTCCCAAAGCGCACAGCACACAAGAGAGAAGGCAAAACAAACCCTTAGCTACATCTCCTAGTGGTTAAGACTAAACCGTGTTCAGGAAGCTTGGAGGAGGGCATTTTATGGAATCTCAAAAAGGAGATGGAGGGGATGCCAGGATAGCTCAGGGATTGAGTGCCTGCCTCACAATTGTGAGGTCCCGGGTTCGAGTCCCGGCCCCTACAATTCCATATGCTGAACTCTGACACAACCGGTAGCCCCCTAGACGAGTTAGCGGTGAAGGTTCTTGCTTCCCACACTGGAGCCCCTGGTTAGGTTCTGCCCCACATCCACCTTGTGTGTGTGGAATGGAACCATGTCATAACTAATGATGCTCTGAGTGCTCTCTCTCTCTCTCTCTCTCTCTCTCTCTCTCTCTCTCTCTGTCTCTCTCTCTCTCTCTCTCTCGCTCTCGCTCTCTCAGCTTGAGGAAGAGGAGATATAAAGCCAGGAAGGAATAAGAGGGAGAACCAAGGGAAGACACAATTCGGAAGGGAGTCCTCGTGAGGGACCCGCTGATGGCAGCTCGTAGTAAATACATGAGTCAGCATTAAGTTTTTCTCTTCTGTAATTAAATTTTTTAGGAAGTCTGTCAAACCTCATATCCTGTGTTTAGTGTACATTAGTATATCCAGGCTCTGGGAGGGGCATAAAGCAGGCCATAGATTAGCCGCCGCACTGTGCACAAGCCCAGAAGAGAAACCAGGATGAACAGACAGGAAGTCTGGAGGACCCGCTGTGAACAAGAGATAAAGAGCACCTAAAACATTTAGAAAAGAACTAGAATTCTAGTAGTAAAGAAGGTTGGATTTGAATGGTTATCATATGAATTTTAAAAGGTGGGGAATCCCCCACGTCTAAATATCTGGGGCTATTTATAGATCCCATTTTCTTTTGCTTGCTGTTTCCTTTGTTTGCACTCAGACACCTGTGTCTGAGGTTACTGTTTATGACTCCTAGTCACCTGCAGAGAGAGAGAGAGAGAGAGACAGAGACAGAGACAGAGAGAGAACTGAACTGGGGGCACTCCCCAGTCCAGCACATGGGTCCACACAGGCGGGGGGCCGGGATTCGATCTTCGTCCCCGGCGCTGCAAAGTGAGCCCTTAACCCTCTGAGCCGTCCCGGCTTCCCGTGAAACTTTTTTCTTGAAGCATACTCATTAACATTTTCCAGAATAATGTTTGCCTGAAGGCAAGTCAGAAAAAAATACTGCTAGCTGTCCACCAGTGCTTATTCTTCCCTCTTTCTTTGTAATTGGAAACCAAAATTTTAGCTGGGCACCCAGAATAAACCCTGTGTTTCCAAGTATCTCTTGCAGTTGGATGCAACTATGTGACCAAGTTATTTCCAGTGAGATGTAAATAGAAATAGTGTGTGCAACTTTGGGATGTGTCCTTAGGAGGCAATGCCATGCCCATTTTGTGCCTTTCTTCTCCTGCTGGCTGGGATGCAGATGTGATGGCTAAGACTGAGCTGCCATCTAGCCGGTGACATGGAAGCCCCCTGCTGAGACAGAAGTCAGCACCTTGAGCACCTCACCAATTCTGGACTAACTCCCCCAGGCTTTCCTTTACATGAGAAATAAGCTTCCATCTTCTTTAGACTACTGTTTTTGTTTGTTTGTTTGTTTGTCTTTTGCCTGTGTCCTAATAAATATTTGTAGACACTGACAACTAAATTTCATATAATTTTTTAAATTGTTGAATGTATTGGGGTGACATTGGTTGGTAACAATTACATAGGTTCCAGGTGTATAATTCTACATCACATCATCTATGCATTGCATTGTGTGCTCACCACCCAGTTTAGACTATTGTTTCTTTGAGCTTTATTTGTCTGCAGACATTTGGGAAATATGTAACAATAATTTCTTTAGATAGATTTCTTTTTATACAATGAAAATGTTTCTGCAAGATGGTGTGCCAATTGAAATTTGTTAATTGAAAAATTCATCAACAATTAATTTTGTATTTATATCTTTGTGACATTGTGCAACACATATCCAAAACAGGACAGTTTGAATTTTGAAAAAACACCCAGAGTGAAAGCTTTTGGAAAGTCAATAATAATTTCTTGGTTAGGCTGACCAGACATACTGTTTTAAATAGGACAGAAAACAATGGTGCTGTCCTGTTTCAAAAGATACATATGGTCAGCCTCATCTCACTGGGCTAATTTCACAGTGTTGGTAGGCCGACCATACCTACCCTTCCATTGTTTTCTATCATGTTTAAAACGGTACATCTGGTCAGCCTGTCTCGGTTGCTCATTTTCATGGTCTAGATTTATGCTTTTGTTGTATAAAAATAGACACATTCTTTGAACCCCTTTCTAGGATTCTCTGTCCCTCCTAGACCACTTTTCACCCCAAAATGTTTTTCTTCTTATCAAAATACAAAAAAGATATGTACAGAGGAGACTATGGAGCTGTCTTTCCAAAAGAGAAATCATTTCAGAGCAAAAAGTGGTAAAATTAAGTCTGTTTTCCCATTCCTATATCAAATGACCAGGAGATGAGAACGACGAAAATAATTCTACTGCCTCAATAACTTTATCTTTTACCAAGCCCTCACCCACTAATTTTCCATGAAGTTTTCCAAAGTGTACCATAGTTCAGTAGTTCCCAAATTTTGTTGTGTATTTGAATCATTGGGGAAGCCGGGATGGCTCAGTGGGTTAAGTGCTCACTGTAGCTCTGGGGTCTGAGGATCAAGTCCTGGCCCCGGCCCGTGCGGACCCATATGCTGAACTAGGGTGTGGCCCCCAGTTCAGTTCTCACCCAGGTGAGTTTTCCATGTGGGAGGCCACGGTTCAGCCCCCAACCCGAGGGGGCCTGCTCCCCATGCAGGAGGCCCCTGGCCCGGATTCTGCCCCGTGCCTCCCCTGCCTCCCGTGTGGAATGAAACCACATCAAAAACTGATGATGTAACAACTGTGGAGACTGCTCTGGGCCCATCCTCTTTTCTCTGTCTCTCTCTGTTTCTGTCTGCCTCTCTCTGTCAAAAACAATAAAATAATCTTTTTTTTTTAAGATTTATTTTTATTGTTTTTGACAGAGAGAGAAAGAGAGAGATACAGAGACAGACAGAAGGGGGAGGGCCCAGAACAGTCTCCATAGTTGCACATCATTGGTTTTTCCACATAGTTTCATTCCACAGGTGGGCGCGGGGCTGCACAGGGCAGGAAACGGGCCGGGGTCTCAACCCCGTGAGAACTGAACTGAGGGAACTCCCCAGCTCAGCATATGGGTCCACACGGGTCGGGGCCAGGATTCGATCCTCTGTCCCCAGGGCTGCAAAGTGAGTACTTAACTCACTAAGCCATCCGGCTTCCCCAAAAACTCATCTTAAAAATATATGTATTAGTCTTATTGTTTTGGCCATGATGGGTTAATTTAGCAATGTGGGCTATCTCCTCGGATTTAATACAAATGGTGCCACTTCTCTGGGTCCTGTTATTGGGATGAAGATGCATGTTTTAGGGCGGTGTTGATAAAGAATGTGAATGAAAGGCCATCTCATTTCAGAATCATCTGGTACAATCCTGAGAATTACAGCCATTGGTTCTATAATATTAGGGCATTGTAACTAATTCTATCCTCCATCCTTTAATTAAATTTCTTTCAAGTCTCAAAAAAGAGAGACATTGGAAGAGCTTTTCTCCCAACCCAGGTCATGCCCAATACCAATTAAAGCAGAATGTTTCATGGTGGCATTTAAAAATGCCCAGGTGATTCCAATGTCCGGCAGAGTCTGGGAACCATTGGCACACTCTCTAGGGCAGGGATTCCCAACCTGGTGCCCAACAAGCCATGGCGCCCACGGCCCGATTTGTGTGTGCCCACCATTATTTGACTGCATCAGAAGTTTTTCATAAACACTAAGTAAAACTATAATTTATTTTTATACATTTGTTAGAATTTTAAAATATTGTTGGAGTATCTACACAGGTTTATTATATTCGTGGGTATGTTTGCGATATCGTATGTATAAGTTTCCCCCTAGCTTTTGCCTTTGTACATGTCGCGTCTTGTGTAGCCGCTGCACTCTTTACACTCTCCTCCACCCAACCGGGAGACGCGACGTTGCCATTTTGATTGCGGTTGCTGGACTGATCGGGTCGTGACGGTTAGCTAGGATCACAGTGTTTTGATAGATTCGATTTTAAATGAACTAAAAGCGAGGTAGGTAATCTATTATTATGGTGGCAATTTGATATGATATTGTAGTTCTATAACTATTTTTATTTTTATTTTTTTAGTCCTAAAATGAGTGGACCAAAT
>PVKE010036863.1:0-16184 GCA_004027555.1 Craseonycteris thonglongyai | reverse complement strand
GTGTCCTGAGATGAGCCTGGTCAACTCGATACCATTTGGAAATACATATTTATTTGACAGCATTTATAAATCACGTTTTCCCCTCAGAATAACTTGCAGTGTGAAAATGCTTCCATATGCTAGAAATGGGTCTCTCCAATTTGCCAAGAGAGGAGTAAATAGTCTAGATTCATGGCATGTTGAAGATAAATATTGAGCAGGCATATGAAATGGTATCTCTTAGAATTAATTTTAAATATTTCTCTATTGTTTTCGGTACTGCTAAAATTAAAGGTACCTTTGTCACAAAATATTCATATTAATAAGAATTAAATCACTCTTCACAAAGCCAATTCATCAGTCAATACAGCTGAAATATAGCTTCGTATATTGGATTCAGATAAATTTAAGCTCTTCCTTTTCAGTAAAGAAGCACATTATTTTTAAATTTCTTCATGGATTCCAAGGATACAGGCCGCATGGAGAATCGTAATTGCAATTTCTCCCAGTTCCAAATCTCTTCTCCATAAACTTTGTCCAGAGTCTTTCAGCAAGCAGAAGAGACTTTTTGTTTTCCCATTTATACAGGAATAAATGGATGTTTTCCCACAGAGAACAAAGACCTTAGAGGTGTAGGCAGGAAGAAAGGGGCTGAGCTGCCTGCCACCCAAGGTGCTTCCAAGCCAGGAAGGCCTAGATCTCACTCCCCTCTTGAGAATTTGCAGAAGACTGGCAGGCAAACATTCAACTTCATGGAAATGCCCTGCTGGCCCTTGGGGCACAGAAATGAAGCAGGAATAACCATGATGTCTACTGGAGGTGGTTCTGCACAGATAGCTTACTGCATTGATTTAGAACTAGTTTGGGAGGAGTAAAGGCCAGGCAGCAATTTGTAAGCCTTACCAGAAATATTTTGCTCATCATGCTAAAGAAAATTACAAAAGAAAGACTTTCACTTTTTATAAATTTAAATAACTCAAAAAAATGCTCAGGAAAACTGAGAACAATCCTTTGTATTTATCCATTTTCTTTCCTTCAGGCTTTCATGATCATTGAAGTATTAACAACAAGGTAAGAAAAAATGATTAGGGAAGATACTGTAATTATGTGATATCGTGTGTGTGTGTGTGTGTGTGTGTTTACTGTAGGAAAATATAACTAACATAAAATTTACCATATTAACCATTTTAAATGTATGGTTCAGTGACATTAGGTATATTCATATTGATGTATCAACTATTGCCACTATTCATCTCAAGAACTTTTTCATCATCCCATATTTCGTACCAATTAAACACTAACTCCCCTTCCACTCTTCCCCCAGCCATTGGTGACCACTATTTTACTTTTTGACTTTATGATCTGACTGTTCCAGGTACTTCATATAAGTGGAATCATATACTATTTATCTTTTTGTGTCTGACTTATTTCACTTAGCATAATGTCTTCAAGGTTCATCCATGTTGTAGCACCTATCAAAATTTCATTCCTTGTTCAGGCTGAATAATCTATTGTATGATGTACCACATTTTTGGACCATCTTTTAAAAGTCAGCTTTTCTTCATTTGACCTTTTTTTCTTTTCTTTGCTTCTATTTGACTCTTTATTTCTTAATAACACGTACTTTCTTGCTTCCCTACACATATTTCCCATCTATTCATCCCATTTCTTCTTTCCCCCTCCTCTTGTATACTCATCATTTTCTCTATATTATTAATATTAAGATTATTGCACACCGCTTGTTAAAAGTAAAGATATAATCCTATGGCCTCCTGCTTGTTTATTGTCATCCACAGAGGGTGAGATATCTGACCATTGGATAGAAGGAATGCAGCTTTTTACTAAATACAAGTATTTATTACATTTCAAAATCTTGGCCTTTGGAGAGTATGCTAGTTGCCAACAGATTTCATTAAAAATCAACTCAGGTGTGAAATTCACCTTGCCTATATGTTAAGATTTCAAGTCAATGATTAAATATAATAACTGAGACAGCACTTTGAGTAGTCTTCAGTTTAAATAAAAAAGTGAATTATAATAACAACTATTATTTAGTCCCTTTTAAACTTGGAGTTTGGGATACCGCTTGTTTCTTTTGTCAAAACCTAAACCATCTCTCCAAAACCATACCAGCCCAGTAACAAAAGTGGGACATTACTATCTTTCACATTTCAGACAGTGTAAGAGATATAGTCTGTGCAGTTAAAATTAAATAAAAACGTCTAGCCTAGTAAGCAGGTCACTAGCTCTGAGCTGATGTGTTTACACTGATACAGCTGCATTTTTCCCTCCTGCTTAGAGACAAATACCCTTTTGGGAAACACTTAAATGCAGTTACTAGTTTACATAGAAATTAACTGGTGACTTGAATAACAACACATTTTAAGCAACTGAGCCACAAACTGAGTTCAAAGATCAGCAGTCACTTAGGCCCTTTAGCTGAGCATCTATTTTGTGCCCTTAACAAGAAGTGATCATGAGTTAAAGCAGCAGTCCTCAACCTTTTGGCACCAGGGACTGGTTTTGTGAAAGACAATGTTTCCATGGATGGGTTATAGGTGGGGAGATGGTTTCAGAATGATTCAAATGCATTACATTTATTGTGCATTTTATTTCTATTATTATTACATTGTAATATGTAAGGAGATAATTATACAACTCACCATAATGCAGAATCAGTGGGAGCCCTGAGCCTGCCACCAGATTCAGCTTAATTATCACTTGTCACTCACAGATAGGGTTTTGATGAGTCTGCAAGCAATTGATTTATTATGGTCTCTGCAGTCAAACCTCTCTACTAGTAATAATCTGTATTTGCAGCCACTCCCCAGCACTAGCATCAACACCTCAGCTCCACCTCAGATCATCAGACATTAGATTCTCATAAGGAGCATGCAACTTAGATCTCTCACATGCGCAGTTTACAACAGGGTTCTCACTCCTATGAGACTCTTAATGCAAGTGATGGGGAGCAGCTGTAAATACAGATGAAGCTTCTCTCACTCGCCCACCACTCACCTCCTGCTGTGTAGCCAGGTTCCTAGCAGGCCACGAACCAGTGGCCTGGGGATTGAGGACCTTTGGGTTAAAGTATAGGCCCAAGAGTCAGACTTCTTGAGTTAGGACCTTGGCTTAAGACTTCAGCTATGAGGTCTTGAAATTATCTACCTCATGGGGCTTTTGTAAAGAAATGAGCTAACACAAGAAAAGTGCTTAAAACCGTGTCTGACATATGACAAACACTTTGTAAACATGATTTGTTTATAAGTGACATAGTGTTGTGGTGTGGTCCAAGCTTAACCCCAGTTTACTGCTCTCCAGGAGCTTGTACAACACAGTAGAGGAGACAACAGCAACATGACTGAAATGATTATGGGCAAATCATAGAGTCTTTGTTTTAAAAGTCATCTTCTAGGCCCCCTAATTGGCCTTACCATCTAAGGTGTCTAAGCATCCTCCATAGATGGCCTTCCATAATACAGCATATCAATAAAGATTAAAATGTACGCTATTGCTGGAGCATCCTAGCCAAATGTTGTGGAACATTCTAGCCATGTACAGTGGCACACGAGTGTGTGCTACACACGTGTCAAGATCTTGGTCCTTTATCCCACAAGGTCAGCCTCCTGTCTTGTGGGGTATGCTATGGAATGTCATGTAGTATCTCAGTGGTTTTAATGTGCATTTCCTTGATGACTAATTACATTGAGCATTTTTTGATGTGCTTATTGGCCGTTTGCCCACTTTTTATTGTTAACTTATTAGGGTGACATTGATTAGTAAAAATTACATAGGTTCCAGGGGTACAATTCTAGCATACATTGTCTATGTGTTGCATTATGTGCTCATTACCCAGTCACTTCTCTTTCCATCACCATATATTTGAGTCCTTCTCCCTCCTCCCCACCCCTCTTCTCTCTTACCCTCGGGTAACCACTAAACCACTTACTGTGCCCATGAGTTTTTGTTTCTTAGTTGCTTTCAGTTTTACCCTCCACATATGAGTGAAGTTATATGGTTCTTGGTTTCTTTCAGTCTGACTTATTTCACTTAATAGGATGGTTTCAAGGTCCAACCACGTTGTCACAAATGACTGTATTTCATCTTTTCTTATCACTGAGTAGTATTCCATTATGTAAATGTACCACAATTTCTTTATCCAGTCATCTATCAAAGGACACTTTGGTTTTCCACAACTTGGCCACCATGAACACTGCTGCCATGAACACTGGGGTACATATACGAGTATCTTTGCAGACTTAAGTTTCCAATTTTTTTTGTCATTTACCCACTTTTTAATCAAATTGTTTATATTGAGTTCTTTACATATTCTGATTGTGTCTCTTTTATTTTATTAATGTTTCTTTTAAGGAATTAATATTTAAAGGTTGATAAGCTAATTTATCTGTTTTTTAGGGTTAGTACTTCTTGTGTCTGTCTAAAACTGCCTATTCCAATTTTGTGAAAATATTTTCCTGTTCTTTCCCAGAAACTTTATAGATTTAGGTTTTGTGTTTTAGTCACATTCTATCTCAAATTAATTTTTATGTGTGGTAGGAAATGAGCTTCATTTTTAGCAATGTGCTTATCCATTTGTTCCAGGACTATTAAAGAAAAGACTATTTATCCTTGTTAAAACTCATTTGACCATAATGAATGGGTTAATTTCTGGGCTCCCTCTTCTGCTCTAACAATCAGTTTTTCTTATACCAATATGATGCCATCTTGATTATTATAGCTTGAAACCCCAAAGTATAAGTTATCAACTTTGTTCTTCATTTCCCAGATTGACTTAGCTATTCTAGGTCTTTTGCATTTCCTTATAAATTTTAAATTGGCTTGTCAATTAAAGATTTTGGGGGGGAATTTTGATTGAGATGGCTTTGGTTCTCTAGATCAAGTTGGAACTGATTGACATCTTAATAATTTGAACTTTCTAATTCATGTATTTAGGCCAATCTTCTTTAGTCTCTCTCTGCAATGTTTATTTGTTTTAAGTATACAAGTCTTGCATATATTTTGTTAAATTAATCTACAAGTATTTCCTTTTTTCTATTTAAAGAATACTTTAAACTTCAATTTCCAATTATTTTTTGCTAACATATACAAATACAATGGTTGTTATTGTTGCTTGTATGCTGTTATCCTGTGACATTGGAAAACTAATTTATTAGTTCTAATAGTTTTTTTAGTAGAATTTTTCTACACTGACTATCAATCATCTGTGAATAAAGGTAGTTCTACCACTTTCTTTCTAACATATAAGATTTTTATTTCTTTTTCTTAACCTAGTATACTGGCTAGGACCTCCAGTCCTATTCTATAATGTTGAATAGAAGTAAGCCTAGTGGATATTCTTGTTTTCTTCCTGCTCTTAGTAGAAAAGTGTTAAGTCTTTCATTGATAGTGAAAATACTATATTAGCTGTTGGTTTTTTTGTAGATGTTCTTTATAAGTTAAAGAAGTTCCTTTCTATTCCAAGTGCTTTTAGAGTTTTTACATAAGTGGTTTAGGAAAAATGAAGGTATTTTTGTTGTTGTTGTTGGTTTGCTTTGTTTTGTTTTGTTTTCTAAGTCCACCTTCAGAAATATAATTAGGGGTGGCTTTTGGCAGCCATGGCTTAAAAAAAAAAAATTGTGGTAAAATATATGTACTAAAAAACGTACCACCTTAATGAATTTTAAGTGTACAGCTCAGTAGTGTTAACTGCCTTCACATTGTTGTGCAGTCAATCTTTAGAACTCTTTTCACCTTGCAAAACTGAAACTCTGTGCCATTAAACAATAACTCCATTCTGCTTTCTAAATACTCTAGTTATCTCAAATTACAGTAGTAGAATCATACAGTATTTATCTTTTTATAGCTAGCTCATTTCACTAGCATAATGTCCTCAAAGTATCTATGTTGTACCATGTTAGAATTTTCTTTCTTTTTAAGGCTGAATTATATTCCATTGTATGTACATACCACATTTTGCTTATCCACTTATTTGTCAACAGACACATAAGTTGCTTTCACTTTTTGGCTGTTGTGAGTAGTGCTGGTATAAACATAGGTAAGTATCAGTTTGAGTCCCTGCTTTCTTTTGAGTCACTTCTTTTGGATACGTACCCAAAAGTAGAATTGGTGGACTATATGGTAATTCTACTTTTAGTTTTTAAGAATCTGCCATATAGCAGATGCCATTTTACATTTCCATCAACTGTGCATAAGAGTTCTAATGTCGATGAATTTTTGTCAACACTTGTTATTTTCTTTTTTTTTTTTTTTAATTTTTATTGATTTTTGACAGAGAGAAACAGAGACAGAGAGAGACAGAGAGAAGGGGGAGGGCCCAGAGCAGTCTCCATAGTTGACATTAGTTTTCCATATAGTTTCACTCCACAGGTGGGCACAGGGCTGCACAGGGCAGGAACTGGGCCAGGAGCCTCCCACATAGGTCCCGGCAAGAACTGAACTGGGGGCACACTCCAGTTCAGCATGTGGGTCCGCATGGGCCAGGGCCAGGATTCGAGCCTCGGTCCTCGGGGCTTCAAAGCGAGTGCCATCCCAGCTTTCCCATATTTTTTTAATAACAACTATTCTAATGAGTGTGAGGTGGAAAAATAAAGTTTAAGCCATTATAATATACTTTCCAAATCTTCACTCATGAGGAGGAACCAAAACAAAACAAAACAAAAACCAGAATCTTTAATGAAAAATTGTGTATTTATTCTTACATATTTAAAACTCAGGGAAAGCCGGGATGGCTCAGCGGGTTAAGTGTTAGCTTTGAAGCCCCTAGGACCAAGGATCGAATCCCGGCCCAGGCGGACCCACGTGCTGAACTGGGTGTGCTTCCCGAATGCGGTGAGGCCCCCAGTTCAGTTCAAATAAATAAATAAGACTCCTCACAAATATTTAAAACTCAGTCACCTTCAAAGTACTATCCGTTTGATGTGATACACCTATTAAGACTCTTTTTTTCACTACTCAAACAATTTTTGAACTCGTCAATATTGATGCCTTTTAGTGCTTCTGCTATATTTTGTTTCACCCCTTCTACATTGGCTGAAACTTTCCCTTCAAGGACTTTTTTTTTTTTTTTCATCCAGGGAAACAAAAAAAAAAGTGAATAGGGGGTGAAATGGGGTGAATAGGGAAAGTGGAACATGGAGGTCATGCCATTTTTGGTCAAAAACTGCTAAACAGTGCAGTGTGGGCAGGTGCTTTGTCATGCCGTACTTTGTTCATGTAAATAATCCATCATGAAATGAGCAAATGCATTGAAGGAGTTCCCCTCCAAAAAATTCCTGAAGCCAAACACAGCCTCTCACACCACCACCAGCTGGTACACTAATGCAGATGGGTTCCTAGAACACCCACCTAGTGGGGGAAGCCAGTACTACAAGGGGCCCGCCCTCCAGAAGATACCGGTAATTCTGATTTTATTTTGGGTCCCCCACCTCTATTAGTATGTGCATATAATAGGGAGGCTTATTATGAAAAGAATTCCTGTACTGGGTGGGAACTTGACCATAATAAAGTCTAATAGAATATAAGTTCTCCCCATTTCTAATCATTTTTAAATGGTCTATCTTTATTTGTACCAATCTGTGCCTTTAAATGCCAGTAATGGTTTTGCAGATAGAACAAATGTTATTTGAGCCTCTTTTGAGACTCCCTTTTAGTGAAAGAAAAATAGAAACATGTGTAGGTCTTCTTCCTTTAATTCTAGTTTCATTTAACTATGTATCACCCAGTAGATTTCATGTTGTCTATGCAGTGTCACTATTTTAGAATTACACAAAGAAGGAAAGCTAATAGAATTCTATTTTAAGAAGCATAACATATATATTTTTTTTCATGTTATTTGTTATGTAGTTGTGCAGTACTACTAGATTACCTGTCTCATGGCTGTATCTTCATTCCCCATCATAAATTCCTTACGAGCTCTAAATTAAGAATAACCACAAATGTTCACAGAATATACTCAAGGGAAATAGTGCATTCACAACAATCTAAATGTAATTTGATTTCTGTGGTTTTGATTCAGACCAAATTTGTTGGCACAGTAAATAGGCACTGCTTAGCTTTTATATTTATTTTTACTATTATAAGTTCTCAGCTAGATTCAGTGCCTTCCAAAACCCTGTAAAGGTATGGCTAAAATACAAACATCATCAAATAAATGCAGCAAAATCAGAACACTATGAAATCAAATCATCTTTTCCTTCACCCCCAAAGTTGAAAAAGTATTGTTAACTAAGTTCTTATTACTAAATTGCTCAGAAAAGATGTGATAGAAAATAACGTCAAGAGAAAACCTTTTTTCTATTTCCAATGTTTGGTATAAATTCAGTACTTGAGGTAGTCAGTAAAAATGCATTGAATAAATAAATGGTTGAGGGCATTAATCTGTGTTTCATGGCCAAAGTGTGATATAATAAAGAATACATCTGGTCTTTGTCTCTCATTTCTTACACAAAACTTCAAAAACCCTTTGAACTTCCTGACTGATAATCGCCTTTGTTATGCTAATGAGGCAACTTAGGTTGGGTCCTCAGTTTCAAGGGAGGAGGTGGCCATACCAGAAAGATCACACACATATTTAGAGGGTAGAAACTTACAGCTCTGCTGTCCACCCTCAACCTCCAGGGAGGGGAGATTGAATTCAGTTATAGCCAATAATTAAATCAATCGTGCCTACATAATGAAATCCCATAAAGAAACTGGATATCGAGCTTAGTGGAACTTCCTGGTTTGTGAACTTTTTGATGTACTGGGAGAGTGGTGTACCCTGACTCCATGGGAACAGAAGCCTCTGTAATCTGGACCCTCTTTGACCTTTCCTATGTATCTCTTCACCTGGCTGTTCACTTGTATCTTTCATAAAAAAACAGTGATTGTTAAGTATAAAACTTTCTTGAGTTCTGTAAGTTGTTCCAGAAAGTTATCAAACCTGAGAGGGTAATGGGAAACTTGAAATTTGTGGTTGTCCAAGCAAAAGTGCAGGTGGCTTGGAGACACCTGCAGTTTATAACTGGCATTTGAAGTTATGGCAGTCTTGTGAGACTGAGTGAGCCCTTAACTTCTGGAGTCTTTGCTAACTCCAGAATAGCATCAGGATTGAATTGAAATGTAGGATACCCTGTTGGTGTCAGAGAATTAGTGTTAGAACACACAAAGAAAATCACAAGGAAGCCTAATACATCTTAAGTATCTGTGAAGAAATTTCTCTACTATGGATCAAAGGGAAAAAACTAAACATTGTAACACTAGGAATCACGGATTTTATGAGACAGCTATATATATAGCAGAAAATGTATTGAAAATAGCCCTCAATAAACTACATAACATTGGAAAAATTGCTTGACCATGGGAATTACCAGTTTCCACATCTTTGAAAATGAGGATAATGATGCCTACCTGTAATGTTAATTTTATGTGTCAACTTGGCTGCATCACAGTGCTAGATATTTAGCCAAACATTATTCTGGATGTTTCTGTGAGGGTGACTTTTGATGAGATTTACATTTATACTGATGCACTCTTGAGTAATACAGATTGCTCTCCATAATGTGATAGATCTTATTGAATCACCTGAAGGTCTGGCTATAACAAAAGACTAACTTGCCCTGAGCAAGAGGTCATTCTTCCAGAAGACCACATTTGGACTGCAATTGCAACATTGGTCAGCTCCACCTGGACCTCTAGCCTGCTGGCCCACACTGTATCTTTTGGAATTGCCAGCCTACATAATTGTGTGAGTTAATCCATTAAAATAAATTCTATCTGTCTGTCTATCTATCTATCTATCTATCTATCTATCTATCTATCTATCTATCTATCTACTATCATCATCATCATTATCAATCTATACACCTCACCCTCCCTCCACAAACACACCCTATCTATTCTGTTTCTCTGAAAAACTTTGACTAATGTGCTACTTCATCTGGTAATTATGAGAATTAAATAAGATAATATGTTTGAAACCACTTTGCAAATTTTAAAGCATTATAAAACATAAAAATGGTTAAGTCTGCTTGTATATGTAATGTGAAATGAACTTTTGTTTTACAGTGCTATGATTAAACCCTGAAATATTCCAGGACTTTACTTGTCTTTATAGACATGTAAATTAATGTTTATATGTGTGTGTTCTCAGATCAATGTTATAGATAAATGGATTTAAAATGTCACAGAAGTTACACACAGCAACAAATAGGGAGAGGAGTCTACTGGACTTTCATCTGCACTGGTATAGCATTTGCTGCCACTTCTTGTGGACTGGAAACCAAGGTTTAATTTTGGCCTAGTTCAGCTTACATACTCAGCATCTGTCACAGTGCTTTGCATAATCATTGTCCCAATAACTGCTGAAGAATAAATAACTTTTAAATCTATGTGATCAGCCAGAAAGTATATTTTGTGAGTGACTAGGTAGAAAGAGTTAAATACCTCAGAGTTATTATAACATAAGGCCCTTCAGCATATAGCATGGAGGGTTAGAAAGTAGTTATATGTTGAATCTGGTCATACTCTTTGAAAAATTAAATGTCAATTAATCATGGTCTGTCTACTAAATTAAAGAGCTGGAACCTTGGTCTGGTTGGGATCAGGCCAAAGCCTTCAGTGAATAAAACCACAGCCAGAGCTCACTCTCTAAAACTAATAGCTTTGCTTCCTTGGACTTTTACTGAACTTTGCATAAGAACAAGATACAAATATAGCTTGGAGGAAAGAAATCAGGACCCCCGCACTGAATTAATACTTTTAAACTCTAGGACAGTAACAGGAATGCTATTTAGCAGCACAGCAAATACTGCTTAGTGTCACCTGCCAAGTCAGATTTCCAGATGACATTTCTTATAGTGGTCGATGGTCAATCTGGACTTCATTAGTGTGCTTCACAACTTTATATGTTGTGGTTTATGTGGGCAGATATTTCGAGACTTGTCTGTGGAAGAATATGGCTGCTCTTAAAACATTCGAGGCAAAAGCCTCAGTGTGCGAAAGAAGACCAGCCTTTTAGTCTTGTTGGTATTTTGGGAAGTATGTCATCATCATGATTTTTCCAGGCTGCTCTGTCTGTAGCCAGTAAGGGAGAGACCATCAACAAGCTGCCTTAAATTAAAACAACAGTGTGATACTATTTTCTACTTATAAAACTGGAAAAGAAATGTAAAAATAATACCCATTATTACTGAGACAATGTCCCTACATGCTGATTGGAGGGCCATTTGGCAAAAAAAAAGTAACTTAAAAATATTCACATTCTTTGGTGCCACAGTTTCACCTATAAGAATGTATCCTAAGAAAATAATCTTATCTTTGTAATTATTCATCCATTAGTTTATGTTAAACACAGTGTTGTTTGTAATAGTGAAAAATTAGAAATCGGTAAAATGTGTAACAGTAGGGAATTGCCTGAAGAAATTTTATGACATTCACACGAAGGAATATTATACAACTGTTAAAAATAAGGTTGTAAAAGACTATGCACCAACATAGAAATTTATTCATAATCTATTGTTAAATTAAAAAGCAACTTATAAAACACTATGCACAAACTAAGTCTATTTTTGTTTTTAAATCATTCAAAAGAATAATCTATGCATGTGCATAGCAGTAAAGGCTGGAGGACTATACATTCATATTTTAATAGCAACTATTTTGGGTACTGATCTTTACAAGTGTTTTTCACCATCTCTTTTATGTCCTCCCCAGCAAATTTTATATAAAGAATATTACATCAGCAATTGAGGGGGTGTGTTGCTTTAAATATTTCGAACGAAATGAGCGGCAAACAAAAAAACCTATCATGAATTAGGATTATTTACTAGTAAAGGAGCAAGAGTGTTTTACAGTGCTATGATTAAACCCTGAAAAATTCCAGAACTTTACATTCAAAAGCTGTTAGTTCAAAATAACTCACATGAGCCCTAATGGCACAGATTGGTCTCTAAAGTCTTCTCTGTCTTCATTTATTATGAAGTGTTTCCTACCCACACTACGCTAAGCCTTGCACAGTGTAATGTTACAAATGCAGGGAGGCAGCTTAGCACTTTCACACAGATGCCACCTTGGAAACAGGAGGTTTCAGCTCATTAGGCATCACTCTCCATGCCACTGAAATCTAACACTCTGTCAATGGAAAAACAAATAAAGAGCTTGTGGTCTAAATCCAGCACAGGCTATTCAGGTGAACTTAGAAATGTCTAGAGTAAGTCCTTAAGCTCTGGGGATGATGATGTCATCTGTGACAGCACCCAACCTTTTCTGCAAATGTCCTTTGCTGTCCCAATTGAATGGATTGGAGGGATCATTTTGTCTATTCATGTCACTCATCTGCCACTAATTGATACAGCTGGCTGGGTAGTGGACTTGAAATTTTAAAAAGACTGTTGGTGAAAATGGCTGCAAGGTAGATAGCTTAGCCTAAATGAGTACCCATCATGTGAAATGTGACACATTTTCCTGTTTGTCTCCAGCTGTTCTTGGACCATAAAAGGGAAAAGCCAAGAATATATTTATTTTACCCACAAATGAATGAGCCAGAGATCCAAACAAAATTAAACTTAAAGTCTAATAGTGCACCACCGTTAGTGGTAGGAGAGGAGAGAGTTCCAGGCTAACTTAAGGCTACTCTCAGCAAATTGCCCTTATAGGTGATTCAGCCTTGCCTGGATTGATGTTTTGAATTACACAAAATCTAGCATACTAGAGAAAAATTACAATGGCTAGAAGTTTAAACACCTGAGTTACAGAATGACAACTCCATGCAATACGCATTCTTGATAGCCTTTCACAGTCCTTTAGAAACCAAGTTAACTTACCCTTATGCATCACTAGTATGTCTATTCTTGGAGTTTTTAAATGGAAGATTGTAAAGCATTTCACAACCAGAGATTCCCCCAGGTACTTCCCAGCCCACCATTCTTCCAGAAATACAAAACCAGGAGGTCATAGAACTCATAACTCATTAGCCTGACTGACTCACCTTGCTGTCGCTGGTCCTCCTGAAGCTTCAGCCTACAGGTGTTCAAACCATTGAGCAGGTAGCTGCTGCATTCTCTTTGTATAGCAGACATGGTACTTGCAGTATGGCTGTGGCTCCAGTATCACTAAGGCATTTTTTTTGGCCTTCACAAGATACCCAGAATCACAGAGGCGCATGCAGATTCTGTCCTTGTGTGTAAAACATTTACTTCTCTAAAAACTTCTGAATGTTTCCTAGTCACGATTCTTGAAATAAATATTTACAATGTAACTTCCCCTACATATAAAGATGGCAACTCATTTGGATAAAAACACAACTTAATTCTTCTTTCATTCCAAACACACAGAAACTTTCCCCCCTTATATTGTAAACTCCTACAAAGTAACTATTTCTAACAGATCACAGTTTGGGTATTTTTTTTACTTCTGCTAACATGAAATCTAATACCTCAAGCATTTAGAGAGGACTGCTAGGGTAATACAAACTCAAGGAGGGAAAAATTAAATCAAGTAATTTCTAAGCCTGGTCCCAATTACTTGGTGACAGCTGAAAGTGAGCAGTTCTTAAGGGAGGCTGAATGGAGGAGGAGCCCAGTGGGCTGAGCTGATTAGCATAAAGAGGCAGGCAAGAAATGGCAATAAAGTTGCTTTGTGTAAGAGTGGCTATAGCTGAGATGCTAAAATCGCATTCTGACTTCTGCTACATTGTAATTAAAAGCTCAAAGCAGGGGTTTATAGCGCATGGGTATTCATGGAACTGCTAATGAGCTCATGGAAATGTACTGCTGGAACTTTCAGATTCTGTAAACACCTTCAAGTGTTCAACGATGGGCGGTTATAAAGAGCCTGCCTGCCAAGGTAACTATTTGATGTTCTGGAAGAAAAATAAACACACAAAACATTATCATTCCAGAGATCAACCCTGTTTCCCCTTAGATTCTGTATTGCTACTTCTAGGTCATAAGACAAGACTATTTGCAGTATACTCTTGTACTGAAAAATCAGATTTCATTGAAAAGTTGAAGATAGTTCATATTTCATTGAAATAATAGCATATTCATTTTAATGTTTAAAAATAATCCCCAAACACCCATCATTTAGCATGGGAGTTTGCTAACTCTGAAGTCAGAGTGAATGCTGGTAGATCCTGCTGCCAGTTGTAGATTAGGGAAGGAGGTGGTGGGCAAAGAGAAAGAAAGGCAGAGCTAGTCAGCCATAATGTCTGGGTCCTGCAGCTTCCTTTGTGTATTTGGAAATTGGTGCTAAACTTGACACCCTAATTACAAAGTTACCTCCTAGCCAGACCTCAGTACACATCCTCATTTTACTTTGAGGCAACTACCGATTCCCCAAGCATATACTCTGAGCTATGAGAACTCATGAAATGTGTAATTGCTCTTTCATAGTTCTTACAATTTATTAAACTACTTTCATTATTTTAATAGTCTATCTCAGTTTTGGGTCCCTCAGAGTATAACCAGAAGTGTTTAACTATTTTGAAAGAGAAGGCTGAGGCATGTTCTTCCTGAATGACATAAAGCTATCAATATTCTACCAAGTTGTGGACCTCACTGATGAGCACATTATATAGGTCAATCAAATAACCCATATAACCTGTAAGCCAGTGCTTAAGAGAAATAGATTTTTTTTAAAATGCTTCAGAACGAGACATTTAAATATTATATGTATATGAATAAGTAGAGAGAATAGCATAATAAACCTTATATACCCATCACTGAGATTCAGTCATGATCAAGTCATGAACAATCAGGTTTCAAACCTGTGCTTCCCTCCTTACTTCACCATTGAATTTGAAGCATTCCAGACATTATTACATTCATAAGTATTTCAAAATATATTCCTAAAATATAAATATTGTGAAAAGTAGGACCGTAATAAAATTGTCATATTTTTAGTAATTAAACATGATTTCTTAATATATTTAAATATCCAAGTGGTATTCTTATTTTCCTGAGGTCTCTTTCTTTTCTTTTTTTCTGTTTTCACTTTTTTTTTTTTTTTTCAAATTGGAATCCTAAGTCTTTTTCACTCTGTAGGTTCTTCTTTGAAAGAATATGTTGCTTGGGAATTAATATCAACATTTACTCTAATTTGTGTCTGATTTTTCAAGGAAGCCCCCTCAGATGGGGTTATTTTCCTTCCTCACACCTGGATGTGATGCTGGGGGTGGAAAGAGAGAGAAGAAAATGAATGGTAGACTGTAGAGGCTCAAACAGCCAGCTCTGTAGCCCTTGTGCTCTCATTCGTGTTCTGTGTAACCTTTGAAGTAGGTACCTAACATCTCTTGGGTTTGTGCCTAGAATCCTGTCAAGTGAAACAAATGTTTGGTAAGCAATGAGAAATTTTTTAACACTCATTCTATGAATATGAAGACCTGGGAATGAAAGACTTATTCTGCTTTGTCTTTGGCTAGAGCCTGTGGAGAAAGAAATAGGTTTAAACTAAAAATCTAAGGAGGATTTGGGAGTGTATTTGAATATGTAGGCTCTGGATTCTCAAACCTGGTTGAGTACCATAATTACCCTGGGAACACCATAAAGATAGAAATTCCTGAGTCCCAACTGCAGAGGCTGAGGTCTGGGGTGAGGTCTAAAATATACATATTTTTTCTTTTTCTTTTTTACGTATACCCCCAGCTTTATTGATATATAATTGACACATAACATTGTGTAAATTTAAGATGTAAGTTTAAACTTACATTTTATATATAAACTTGTATATTGCAATATATACATTTATATATTGCAAGATGATAGCATCATAACATTAGCTACCACCTCCATCCTGTCACATAGTTGCCATTTCTTTTTTATGAGAATGTTTTTTGTTTTTTTATTTTTTTTATTTTTTTTTTATTTTTGACAGAGAGAGAGAGAGAGAGAGAGAGAGATACAGAGACAGAGAGAGGACTGAACTGGGGGAGCTCCCAGTTCAGCATATGGTTCCGCATGGGCCGGGGCCGGGATTCGATCCCTGGTCCCCGGCGCTGCAAAGTGAGTGCCTAACCCACCGAGCCATCCCAGCTTCCCCGAGAATGTTTAAGATCTACTCTCTTAGCAACATTCATGCATATAGTGCAATATATATATATATTTTTGTTTTTAAGATTTATTTTTATTTTTATTTTTTGACAGAGAAAGAAACAGACAGGGAGACACAGAGAGAAGGGGGAGGGCCCAGAGCAGCCTCCATAGTTGACA
>PVKE010036862.1:0-16189 GCA_004027555.1 Craseonycteris thonglongyai | reverse complement strand
ATACCATTTAAAAAATTATTGTTTATGCTCTTATAGACATAAAAATAATCGATACCTCTATCTCACTCGGTGGGTTGGCACACGAGTCGAGCGAGTATTTCATAAACTTTGGCACTCAATCACCAAAAGGTTCGCCACTCCTGGTGAGGTGTTGGCTCTTTTGGTGATGATACTAGGTTCTTTTTAGTTTTTAGGAATGAACCGAGATAGGATGTCCGGTTTTCTAACTACTCCATAAACAAAGTTACATACCTCCTTCCCTCTCCCCCCCTTCCTTCCAATAAACATTGATCAGCCACCTTTAGCCAAGTACTACTAATCACTTCCAATTTACAAAGCACCTTCACAAAACCTCAGAATGTGGTTTGAATATAGGACTCAGAATTTTAAAGAGGTCTCTGAAAGTTATTCATGAAAAGCAAGGGGACTCTGATTTATCTTAACTTTCTTACCCTCCCCATTTACAAGTTTTGCTCTGTGCACATTGTGACTCAGAAAGAGTCATCTTGGAGATGAGATTAAGTTTAAGTTCTGAAATATCCATTCCGTAGGTAGTGATGCGCAAAGAAGGCTAATTACTAAATGATTAATAATAGTTGGTGACAATGCTGGCCCTAATTTGACCTTTACATAAGTATAGCTGCCCCTAGACTTGTCCCAGGGGCTCTCTTTAACAACACTGGAGTGTGATAATAAATGAGTCTCTTTAGGAATTTTTCTTTTTGTTGGAGTGGCTGTCTCTGAAGAGTGTTCCATGGGGAAGCAATCTTCATAATACAGATTTCTTGTAGATAAAACTTTGGCAGACCCATTTTCAATCCTGGCATTCAGAACTCCTACAATTACTATTAGCTAATGGATATTTAGGGTACATAACACTGGGAAAGCAATCAAATTGGCTCCAGGCCTAGTGTGTGTATCAAATGAGGGCTATGAATACCAAGACCAATCAGGCCAGCCTTCTCATGGAGCTCTGCTCAGAATCAGGTGGAAAAAGTTCTGAAGTAGTGATCAGTTATTGTCCTCTAATATTAATCACAATTAATGCAAATTACCAGCTCTTGCCCCTACCAGAATGATTTTGTTTAGGGAGCTCTTATACGTACATGGGAAAATTCATTTTCTAAATGCCAGATCTCTGATAAACAAAGTCATTCATCTAACAGACATTATTTCATTAATTTTAGGCCACACGTTTTACTTAACCTAGCAATACAAAAGTGAATGAGGCATGGTTTCTGCCCTTAAAGAAATTATAAAATAGTACAGGGTTTCCACTTTAGTGTCAAAGCTGATCAGTTAACTGGTACCCAGAGCAAGCTTGTTCAATCGTGGCCTGTGGGCTACATGCGGCCCAGGACGGCTTTGAATTCAGTCCAACATAAATTCATAAACTTTCTTAAGGGGGAGCCGGGATGGCTCAGCGGGTTAAGCGCTCGCTTTGCAACCCTGGGGACTGAGGATCGAATCCTGGCCCTGGCCCGTGCAGACCCATATGCTGAACTGGGGTGTTCTTCCCATGTGGGAGGCACCCAGTTTGGTTCTTGCCCCCCAGTTGGGCCCCTGGCTCAAGGGGGAGTGCCTCCCATACAGGAGGGCCCCAGCACAATGCCCTCCCTGCACGGCCCCCACCCATGTGTGGAATAAAACCATGTTGAAAAACTGATGACATACAACCATGGAGACTGCTCTGGGCCCTCCTGCCTTCTCTCTGTCTCTCTCTGCCTCTGTCTTTCTCTGTCAAAAACAATAAAATAAATCTTTAAAAAAAACCCAAAACTTTCTTAAAACATTATGAAAAAAAAATTTTTTTTTAGCTCATCAGCTATCATTAATGTATTTTACATATGTCCTAAGATAGTTCTTTTTCTTCTTCCAATGTGGCCCAGGCAAACCAAAAGATTGGATACCCCTGATCTACAGTGAGGCTTCATCTGGACTTCGTGATTGATTAACACAGTCTTCCCTGCGGGTGGGAGAGGGAATCCTGGCAAATGTACTACCTGTTTGTGGCCTCTGTCATTTGGGAGACATATAGGCAGTTGTAGTTCATTATTTTGGTTAGTGTGGTAGAGGAATTGTAGAGATTGCTCTGGGAAACCTAATTCTGCCTATGGAGCAGAGAACGGCTTCATAGGCAGGTGCAATTTGGAACTGAGACTTGAAAAATATTTCCAGCAAGTGTTAACTCATTATCTTCATCATCACTTCTGGGAGAAGAAACTTAACTATTTGCCCTTTCCACTTGGGAGAAGATCTTATCATTGGAGGCTCAGCCCATAAACTTAGTTGAAATTTGCTTTCCAGAAATGTCTGCCCATTTTTCATAATTTCATACAATGTAAACCTAATTCTTATATCACCAATAATCTTCAAAATTTTTGTGGAGGATTCTTGTTTTTTCTCTTTCCATGTCTAGCAACCACCAACTCATCAAACAAAATACCTTCCTATCCAGGTTAATTTCCTCTGGACACATGCCAGCAAATTTTTTTTTTTTTAAGATTTATTTTATTGTTTGAGAGCAGGAGAGAGAGAGAGAGAGAGAGAGAAGGGGGGAGGGCCCAGAGCAGTGTCCATAGTTGTACATCATTAATTGTGACCTGGTTTCATTCCACACAGGTAGATGTGGGGCTGCACAGGGCAGAAACTGAACCAGGGGCCTCCCATGTGGAGGAGAAAACCTTTGCCACCATCTCAGTGGTTACCAGTTGTGTTGCAGTTTAGCGTATGAGTTTGCATGGGCTGGGGCCAGAATTCAATCCCTGAACCTTGTGGTTGCAAGGCAAGCACTCAACCTGTTGAGCTATCCTGATGTCCCTTAGTTGATTTTTATCTTTAAATTCTCTATAGAAATGAACATTCCTTCTGTGGTCTGAACATGATGGAAGAGGACAGGACTATTACGCCTCTTTCTGAACACACTATGCCCATCCTTACTATTTTCTTATGTGGCCATATCACATTGTGGACCAGTAAAGTTTGCAATCAAAAGCTGACCTTTTAACATACTGTATTGCTGGGACAAGCATTCCTCCGTTCTGTTCTTATACAATTTACTTTTCCTCCTACTAAGTTACCTCTGGTTAGAGTCATTCAAGCCGTTTGAGGCATCTGGCTTCAGACTGAGTCATCCACAGATTCACAAACCTTCCAAACATTCTGTCTTCTACTAATTTTATCACCATGTATGTCATCTTTGTCTAATCAAGTCAGTGATATAAAAATTGAACAGAACAGGCTAACGGCCAGAGCTCTAATAGGTGCCACACTAGAGCATTCTTTCCAGATTAATATTTACCAAGGAATCATTATTCTTTGGTGCTGTCTCATTGTCTTCCTGGACTACTCAGTGTGATCGGGCCTTTGCAAAGCTGTTCACTCTCCCTGTCGCACAGGACAATTTGCCTTCCTCCAAGCACATCCTACTGTCCCTTGCCTGCATGCTGTAACGTTGTCTTCTTTGTCTAGAGGCCCTTTTCCTGCTTGTTCACCCGCTGAGCTGGTGAAAAATCATCTGGTATGTGTCCAGATGAAACATCCGTGCTGGGGAGGGCTTTGGTGTGATGATTGTGGGGTTGCTAAATGTGGAAAGAGAAAACAGGAGAACCATCCTCAAAAATTCTGAAGTTGATTGGTGACACAAGAATCAGGCTTATGTTGAAAAATAGGCAGACATTTCTGGAAAGCAAATTTCAACTCAGTTTCTGGGTAGAGCCTTCAATGATGAGGTCTGCTCCCAAATGGAAAGGGCAAATAGTAAGTTTCCTCTCCCAGAAGTGATGATGCAGATAATGGGTTAACACTTGCTGGAGATATTGTAGAAGAGAGTTTTATTTTAGATAAGGGTTTTGTTTATATGCCCCTCCAACTCTGAGATTTTTTTATTCTAGAGAAAAAAAAAAAAAGCTCCAATGCTGTATTGTCTTTGCTGAAGCTGGAAAATGATCATCTATAAAATTTCAGCCCAAATTTTGAGTCTCTTGATCGAGTGAACTTCTTTGAAGCAGGTCTCTTGATCTGCTGTGGTGATAGTGGAGCCTTTCTGCCCCGCATCTGGCTCTTCCCTGTTCCTTTTTTAGAGTCCCCATTCTCTTCACAAACAAAATCTCCTCCTTTCATTGCTTCCTGGGCCACTCCTGTCTAAAACACCCTGCAAAATATTTGCCCAGAAATGAAGGCACCTTCCTATAAAAATTCCTGTAGCCTGGAGGACAAGACATAGAAAGCTCCCGGCCCCAGCTCCGGGCTTTTTGTTTAAACCTGTGTTATGACTGGTTGAAATGAGGGAGTCCTTTTGCTGAATGGTGTTCTCTGCCATTTGCAACTCTGCATAACCCGTGTAGTCTCTGGCCGCCAGCGCCCCGTCAGATGTTTTGCCAGCTTCAGTTCTGAGTCTGATTTCTCATGCCAGGTTCATCTGGTTGTTGCTGAATACACGAGGTTCCCACCACCACCACGATACGGCTCCCCTCCTCTAGGAGAAATCTTGATCCAAAGGAATCCCAGCATGGTGGAGGGGGGCGGAACGTGGATGTGCCGTCCCTGTGACAGCCCTCGGAGGAGGGGAGGAAACTGAGAATACGCACACTGTGTACCCATCCAGCTACCGGTTTCTTCCCAAACCTGCCTGTTAATCACCTGTTTATGTTGCCAAGAATGCTTGACTCGGTAATGATAGCAGGGGTGAAGCAGGGAAAGGAACATCACAGGTTTTGCTCAAGTGGAATAATCCCTTCCTGAGTTCCTGGCGTTTCGGTGGCTTTGGTGCAGACAGAGTGGCTGGCCTCATGCTTCACACACGAATGGCCAGCAGCCCTCAGAAGGCAGCTGGACTCTTTGTCCCCTTCGGCGGTTCCCTCTCTGGGTCCCCCACATGGAGGGTGGGACTACCGGGCTCGGTTCAGTCTTCAGTCTCACTGCTTCCCAGTTAGAATTCCTGCCTGCTATCTCCTAGTGACGGTTGTAAGGTCAAGCTGGTGGAGTCACACCTCTGGATATGATGTGAGGGACAATCGATGACCAGCTTGTCTCCTGTCTCCTCTCTCACTGGCCTGCCCTGATGCCACAGTCTGAGGATGCCAAGCTGAAAGGGAACCCAGAGGTCATCAAGCCCACCCCCTTCACTTTGACAGTGAGGAAACTGAAGGCCAGAGAGTGAAGGACGCTGCTCAAGGTCACACAGCTAGTTAGTGACAGGGTCCGAAACCTTGGCCTTTTGACTTGCATTTCAGGGATCTTTTTTTTTTCCCCGTTATTTTAATATTATTTTTTTTAACTCTTTCAAAACAAATATATATATATAGACTGTCCAGAAAGTATCCAGCATGTAATATTAAAAAATAGAGGCATTTATAGCTAGATTTTTTTCTGGACAGCCTTTGTATATATATTTCTAGTTTTACTGAGATATGATTGATATACTTCACTGAATAAGTTTAAGGTGTACAGCATAATAGTTTGACTTATGTAGTATATTATGAAATAATTATTGCAGTAAGTTTAGTTAACACTCATCATCTCATATAGATCAATACAAAAAAACAACAAAAAATATTTTTTCTCTTTGTGATGAGGACTTACTCTTTTAACAACATTCCTAAATGTCATATAGCAGTGTTAACATAGTCGTCATGCTGTACGTTACATCCCTAGTACCTACCTTATAACTGGAAGTTTGTACCTTTTGACTCTTCCTCCAATTCCTGCGCACACTCCCCAAAACCACAAACCTGATCTCATTTTAATGTGTAGTGTGTGTGTCTGTGTGTGTGTTAAAGATTTATTTTTATTGTTTCTGACAGAGAGAAGGGGAGGTCCAGAGAAGTCTCCATAGTTGTCACTTTTTCGACATAGTTTTGTTCCACACAGGTGGGTGTGGAGCCGTGCAGGGTGGGAACTGGGCTGGGGGCCTCCTGCATGGGAGGCATGCCCCCATGAGCCAGGGGCCGAACCAAGGGCCTCCTACATGGAAGCTTGCCCTGGCAGGTACTGAATTGGGTTCCCCCACATGAGAAGCACACCCAGTTCAGCATATGGGTCTGCATGGGCTGGACCTGGGGCTGGGGCCGGGACTTGATCTTCAGACCTTGGGGCTGCAACGTGAGGGCTCAACCAGCTGAGCCATCCCAGCATCCCCGCCCCCCCTTTTTTTTTCAAGATTCCACATGTATGTGAGATTATACAGTAATTGTCTTTTTCTGAGTGGCTTTTTTCACTTAGCAAAATGCCCTCAAGGTCCAACCATGTTGTCACAAATAGAGAGAGAGAGAGAATATTATTCAGCCATTAAAAAGGAAACCCTGCTCTCTCTTGCTCTCTCTCTCTCTCTCACACACACACACACATACACACACTACATTTTTATTTATCTATTCATCCATCAATGGACACTGAAGTTTTTTCCACATCTTGGCTATAGTAAATAGTGCTGTTATAAACATGTGAGTGCAAACACCTCTTGAGTTAGTGTTTTACTTTCCTTTAGATCTAATTCCAGAAGTGGAATTGTTGGATCAATTGGTAGTTCTATTTTTAATTTTGTTGAGAATTCTCCATACAGTTTTCCATAGCGATTGTACCAATTTACAATCCTATCAACCATGCACAAGTGTTCCCTTTTTTACACATCCTGGCCAGCATTTGTCATCTCTTAACTTTTGATTATGGCCATTCTAATGGGCATGGGGTGATATCTCACTGTAGTTTTGATTTGCATTTTCCTAATAACAGTGATGTTGAGCATCTTTTCATATACTTGTTGGTCATTTATATATCTTCTTTGGAAAAAATATCTGTCAGGTCCTTTGTCCTTTTTTTAAATTGAATTATTTGTATTTTTAGCTATTGCATTATATAAATTCTTTATATATTTTGGATATTAACCCCTTATCTCATATATATTTTGCAATTTTTCTCCTATTCTGTAGGTTGTCTTTTTACTTTGTTGACAGATTCTTTTTCTGTGCAGAAGCTTTTTAGTTTGATGGATTTCCACTTGTTTATTTTTTATCTGTTGCTTGTGCTTTAGGTATCATATCCAAAAAAAAACCAAAAAAAAAACAAAGTTGCAAGCCCCCTGTCAAGGAGCTTTTATTCTTTTATTTTCTTCTAGGAATTTTATGATTTCAGCTTCTATATTTAATTCCTTAATGCATTTATGGTTCATTTTTGTGAGTGGTATAAGATTAGGGGGTCCAAGTTTCATTTTTTAACACATGTGAACACCCAGTTATCCCAGCACCATTTTTTGAAGAGACTGTCTCAGCAGGATCACAAATTACTATGTGTCACAGACCTTTCTCCATTGAGTATTTTTGATTCTCTTGTCAAATATGTGCTGGGTTTTTTTTTCTAATCCAGGGATATTTGTCCACTCTTAGGTTAAATATTGCCCCTTTTGAAATGGGCATAGTCATCTATCTATCTTATCTATCAATCATCTATCATCTATCTACCTATTTAGAAATCCAACAAATATTTATTGAACTGTGACAGATAAAAGTCTTTCTCCATAAGTAACTTATAGTACATGGGAGAAGACAGGCACTTACATGAACAGTTTTGACTCTGTGGAAAGTGCTGGCAAATAAAGGCAAGAACAGAATGCTGTGAGAACATTGAATGGGAGACACCTGAGTGATATTTTGGGGGGTTTTTTTTGGGGGGGTGGTTAGGCAGGGGAGGAAAGGAGAAGGCATCAAGGTAATCTGGAGAGAATATAGCATAGTAATGACCAAGAGGTGGGCTTTGGCGCCAGGCCAACTGCACTTGAATCCGAGCTCTGCCATGTATGCACTAAGTAACCTTGGACAAGTTGCTTAATCTCTTTGTGCCTCAGTTTTCCCCTCTAGGAAGTGGGAAAATTAACAGTACTTATCTCCTAGGGTTATTTCAGGAGTCCTGTGAGTTAATGTAGATAATGAGCTTTGAGAGTATACTAAAATAGAGTAAAATCCCTTTGTTAGCTATTATTGTAGACAAAAAGGCTATATGCAAATAGTATGCTGAAGAATTGGACAGACCCATGTTTCAGTGGTGTCTAAGAGTCCAGAAATATTAGCACAGTTGCTAACGGGAGATGGTGGAAGTGCCAGGTATGTGGAGGCAGTAGACAAGAATTGATTCTGACAAAAAATCTGAAGACTGGGATTTTCCCTTTCATGGCTTCATCTAAGTTGAGGCCACAGAGGGGCAAGTGTCATTTAGTTGACAGAGGGTATTGGCAATGTCTGGGGTCCTGGAGGACCAGTCATAGTTCTGGGCTTCACCTTTGCTTTGAAGAAGCTTTCTTCCAGAGGTGGAGACAGATGTGCCCACAGATGCTATGCCCTGGAGAGGTGCTGCCCAGGGCAGTGGGGGAAAGAAGAGGGGCAGCATCTCAGGATGTTGTCAGTTGGTCTTAGCTCCCTCTCCTTGTCTGTCTTCTTGGCATCTTCAAACTATTTATTTGCTGCCTAAAAACATTTCCCTCCCAGGAATGGATGCATGGAGATGCCGGTGGATATAGAATCAATGCAACAGGGCAGCCTGGATTCCTCTGGGTCTGAATCCTCCTGTGTGTTAGAAAGCACACCTCTATGGGATGCATTCTCTTGGAAAAGCAGGTGGTTGAGGTGGATGGGTTCTGAGGGTCCTTCTAGCTCTGACATTTGAGTTCTTAGGCCTTGGTGTTGTGGATTTTACATGCATTGTCTTCACTGCTTGCCCAGAATTTGGGAAGGTCTGTGACATGTAGTAATTTGTGATTCTGCTAAGGTAAGCGTTTGACAGGAATGAGTCATGCAGCTGTTGAGTAAACCTAGCCGACCACCCAGTCTCCACACTTCAGTTCATGGCACTCATGAACCCAGGGCGAGGTGTTTGAGGGTGGGTGGGTGGTAAATGTGGAACTCTGGGTCTTCTCCTGCAGGATGGTGAAGGCCAGCTGCCATTCCATTTCCCCTTAGATTTAGAAAAGAAAACTGTTTTCCGCCTAGGGCTCAGATTTCTCTCTTCTCCAAAAGAGATTTAAAATTAGGAAAAAAATGTCGCATACTCACCACTCACTTACACATTGGCAGAGATCCAGCCAAAATGTGGCAACTGGGATACCCCCTGGGCCCTGCTGGGTTGGGAGCCTGGGTTGAACTTGGAGCAAATTTGAATTATTACAGTTACCTGCATATATGATGTTTTTTCTACACTGTATAAAGGATAGAGGGAACCTGACCCTTTCATACTCCCTCCTCCTCCCCCCAAATGAATTTCCTGTTTGTTTCAGGGGCCTAGACTGACAGCCCAGGACACTGAGGCCTTCTGTCTCCACCTGGGCAGGTCAACAGCTGCCCAGGTGGGTGTCTCGAAGCTTGTTTCTAGAGAGTGGGCACAGACCACCTTTGAGGGAGAGAGAAGAGGTTGTCTGAGGACCCCTTGAGAAGCTCACCTTCCTTTGCCTGACGTTTTCTTGTTTGGTTTGGGTTTTTCTTTTGTGGGGGCAGGGGGCAGTGTGGGAGGCAGGCTCTGTCTGTCTACTCTTGAATTGCTGTCCCTTTTTTCCATGAAGAATATATGGAGGGAGAAAAAGAGGGTAGGATGTGACAGGGCCATGATATGGGACCAAAGCTTTGAATAAATAAGGTAACTGTTTTCAGTTTTTGTTCATTTTTTATCATTTTTTAATCATATTGAGGTGTAACTAACATAGACGAATTTTAAGTGTTAGGTTCCATCAGCTTGAAGAATTGTGTCCATTTGTGAAACTACTACTTGAAGCAAGTGATGGGTCATTCAAGAAAATTCCCTTGTGCCCCTTTCTAGTTAATCCTATCCCCAGTTCCTACCTCTCATCCTCACATCCAGAGGTTATCACTTTCCGACTTCCTAATATAGTTCATACACAGGGCCATTAAAAACAAAACCAAACCATGTATTCACTGAAACCTGTCTAAATCCAAGAACGGTTACATTTTATTCAGGGCTGTGCTTTCAAAAACCAGAAGGCTGGACATAGAAACAGATTTCCCTCTTACCTTGAGCAAAAGCTTTGGCATGCTGGGCCTTGATGACCTCATCTTTAAAATGAATGTAATAATAATAATAATAATAATTCCTACCACATAATGGTAGAAATATGGGAAGAATAATAGCACACATTTATCGACCACATACTATGTGCCAGGTACTCTTCTAAACACTTGACTTCATTATTTAATCCTCAAAGCAATACTCTGAGATAAGTACTGTTTTCCCTATTTTATACATGGCAACACCAAAGCTCGAAGAGATGCAGTAACTTGCTTAAGGCCACAGAGCAGTCCGTCATGATTCAAAGTCAAGAGCCACTGTGTGTCTAAGGCTTTAACCCCCAATAGATCTATGAGTGAAGGACTCCTGTTAACTAACGTTAACAATGAAGCTGAGGTTGTTATTTTGAGGGCATTTTCAATTGAGAGCATGGTCTTTATTTTTTCTCTTTTATTACCTTTTAAATATTTACATAGAAAAATTCTGTAACTCCTCAGAATGTTTCACATCAGTTGGTATCGCAAATCAGAACAATAGGAGCTATGATTAAGATTGTGCTAATGACAGGAAATACAAAAAACAGTCTGACATTAAGATTAATGACCCTTCTAGTTTCCTTCCCATATAAAAGCATTATAATTAATCTATGATAGTATATTTATTGCTATTATTTTATAATATATGAGAGCTTTCCAGAAAAAATCCAGCCATAAATGACTATTATTCATTTTATATGGCTGGGTACTTTTTGGACAACCCTCATATAATTAAACAATAATTATTAATAACACAATTAAAAATTTCAGAGCTACCATTTCAGTGCCTAATGGGTACTAAGCATATGCTCAGCATTTGACATATAATATTTATATGTAATAACCCCAAAGTTCAGCAGTTTTAAACAACAAACATCGATTATCTCATACAGTTTCTAGTGATCAAGAATCTGTTAGTGGCTTAGCTTAGTGGTTTATGAGATTTCATTGAAGCTATTGGCTGGATCTGCAGCATTTGAAGGCTTGACTGGGGTTGAAAGTTGGGCTTCTAGGCTCACTCCATGACACATGAACATTTCCATAGGGGTGGTCATAGCATGGCTTCCTCAAAGCGACTGATAAGAGAGAGAATGCACTAAGTGGAAGCCACAGTCTCTAATCACCTAATCTCAGAAGTGGCATGCCGTTACTCCTACCATGTGCCAATTGGTCATGGAGATTGATCCTGGTAAATTGGAGCAATGTGGGAGAGGACTACACCTGGGTGTGAAACCCAGGAGTTGGCGATCATTGGGGACATCTTGGAGGGTGTCTATTATTGGCTTTGTTTGTTTGTTTGTTTGTTTGTTTGTTTTAGACAGAGAGACAGAGAGACAGAGATTAGGGGGAGGGTCCAGAGCAGTCTCCATAGTTGCACATCATCAGTTTTAGACATGGTTTCATTCCATGCAGGTGGGCAGGGGCCATGCAGGGAGGGAGCTGGGCCGGAGTGCCTTCCACATGGGAGGTATGCCCCCTTGAACCAGGGGCCAAACCAGGGGGTAAACCAGGGGTTGAGAACCAAACTTGGGACCTCCCACATAGGAAGCACACCTCAGTTCAGGATATGGGTCCACATGGACTGGGGCCAGGATTTGATCCTTGGTCGCCGGGGCTACAAAGCGAGCTCTAACCTGTTGAGCCATCCCGGCTTCCCCTATTATAGGCATTATTAGCTCCATTTTATTGAAGAAAAATAGATGTCTAGGCAGTTTCAGTAAATTACCAAAGTTATGTGGCTAAGAGATGAGTAAGCTAGGATTTGAACATGATCTGGTGGACTGCATTGCCTGTATGCTTTCCTGAGTGCCCAGTGTGGGGCGGCCTGAAAGGAAAATGAAACAGCCAGCCTTGGGCATTCTAGCATGTTTCCCAGGGTGCCTGTTTGCTTGTAGAGACATGCCTTTATATGGTTAGTACGTTCCTGAAGAGCTTGGCACACACCAGATTTGCAAAATCCAATTTTACTTAAAATGTATTATGAGAGTTCAACTTTCAAGGCTTGTGCTTACACCTTTCCATATTACTTTATTGGTAATTTGTAATCTGTTTCAAAATAAATGTTCAGATATTGGAGGAGACCAGTAGTATTCTAATGACATGTGAATGAAACTACCCCGGGAGAAAGATTTTGCTTCTCTCTTCTGGGTAAGCGTGGTATTAATCCCATTTAAAAATATTTTGAGATCCATGGATGACACTAATAAACCATATGAAAGTCTAGTCATGTTTAAAATTCTAGGGGGTTGGTGTGTAAATGGTGTTTTCCCATACCATCCGAAGCCACCCTGGCCTACCACAGCCAGAAAAGGACATTTTTATAGTTGCCTCCAATGCAAGAGGACCTGACCACCGAGGTAAATCTCCCTGTCATGACCTACTTAGGCAATTTCATTTTAGGGAAAGAAATCAGGGAGATTCTATGGTCTCTACCTGGCCCATTAAAAAATGTAAACATTTCTCCACTCTTTAATGTTCATACCAGGCAAATAATAAAAGTTACACATACTTCTCAAGCTCCTTTTCCTTGGAGATTTTGGAAAATTTTAGAGAAATAGGAACATGCCACCTCCCCAGTGCTATTCACCAATTCCTTCTTTTTATTATTAGTTTGCCAATTTGCCCTACTTACATCAAGGGAAGTCTTTTCATTCCCCTCATTCATTCATTTAACATTTCTTTTATACTTCTCTGTGCTAGAAGTAGTAGGTATAAAATTTCATCATAGATACTGAGGATAAAAAGATAAATTTCCTGCCCTCAGGGATCTCACAGTTTTAAAATTATTTTTATTGTGTTTATTTTTATTTTTTTGACAGACAAAGAGACAGAGAGAGAGAGACAGAGGGAAGGGGGAGGGCCCAGAGCAGTCTCCATAGTTGACAGTATTCGTTTTTCCATATAGTTTCACTCCACAGGTGGGCATGGGGCTGCACAGGGCAGGAACTGGGCCGGGAGCCTCCCGCATAGGTCCCGGCAAGAACTGAACTGGGGGCACACCCCAGTTCAGCATATGGGTCCACATGGGCCGGAGCTGGGATTTGATCCTCAGGCTCCGGGGCTGCAAAGCAAGCGCTCAACCTGCTGAGCCATCCTGGCTTCCCTGATCTCACAGTTTTGATGGGAAAGTCTAGCGAAAGAAAAGATGGTTACACCCAAGGTAATTTTTGATTTATGATAATTCATAGGGGAAAGAGATACTGGAAGATTTTGCAGAGGTAATGAGGAGTTTACTAAAAGGAGAAGCAAGGGAGGGAAAATGGAGTCAGGTTGTGGTAGAGGAGTTCCAGACAGAGGGAATCATTCATGAAGATACAGAAGTGAGAGACAGCGTGGCCCATTTGGGAACATGTAGTATGGGCCCTAATGGATGGCTGTCTGTGTCCACTCTCCGTAGTTTCAGCAACCAGAATGCTTTATTTCCCTAGGACTATTTCAAATGCAAATGTGTCATTTGCTTCAAAAGGTACAGTATATACTAAAGAGCTCAAGAGAGCAGCTTTTATTATTATTCCATCACCATGGCTAATAGTATTTTATTTTAATTTATTTTAAAGATATATTTTATTGTTTTTGACACAGAGACAAAGAGGAGGACCCAGAACAGCCTCCATAGTTGTTTGTCCTTAGTTTTCGACATGGTTTCATTTCACACAGGTGGGTGCGGTGCTGCACAGGGTGGGAACCAGGCTGGGAGCCTCCTGCATGGGAGGCATGCCCCACGAGCTGGGGCTCGAACCAGGAGCCTCCCACATGGGGTAGCTGGCCCTGGTGAGAACCGAACCAGGAGCCTCCCACATGGGGTAGCTGGCCCTGGTGAGAACTGAACTGGGGGCCTCCCACGTGGGAAGCACATTCCATCTCCGCATAGGGGTCCCCACGGGCTGGGGCTGGGATTCGGTCTTTGGTCCCTGGGGCTGCAAAGCGAGCGATCAACCTGCTAAGCCATCTGGCTCCCCCTAATAATATTTTTAAACTACACTTTTTGTTTAGTGTTGATCATGACCCTTGAGGATAGACACATATCAGACACCTTATAGAGCTTCACCATGAGTCAGATCTGGGAGCATGTTATATCCCCCTGCTTCCTATTAATCAGACCCACTGAATGCTGCTTCTTTGCAGTTTGATAAGAAATTCTCCTGTGCTTGATTCATAATATTACGATTTCCATCTCTTTGCACTGTGAGGGCCCTGTTAAAAACAGCAAAATGAAGATCTTTCTCCTTTTTGTGTGGTGAGTTAGAAATACCCCAGAGATTGTCAATGAGTGATATATGTGAAAATACTCTGGAAAAGTGATTACAAGTTGTGACTGGAGGGTGGTGGTGAGGAGTCCTTTGTCCGAGGCAATCAGAGCTGATGGAGGTGGGGTTACCTAGAAACACACCTCAAGGAACTGGCAGGTGTGAGTGGTTGCCTAGGAAATTTATGTCATGATTTGTAAGTCAAAGGGAGAATATGTGTGGTCACCTTTAGTTTTAGTCTTGACTTACCTTCCTCCTTAGCTGGTGATTTTGCTGTGTCTATTTACTTATTTTATTTTATTTTATTTTATTATTTGAGTGAAGGTGAGAGAAAGAGAGAGAGAGAGAGAGAGAGAGAGGGAGAGAGAGAGAGGGAGAGAGAGAGAGAGAGAGAAGGGGGAGGGCCCAGAGCAGTCTTCATGGTTGTATATCATTAGTTGTGACATGGTTTCATTCCACACAGGTGGATGTGGGCCATGTGGGGCAGGAGCCGAACCGGTAGTCTCTCGCATGGGAGGTGAGAACCTTCACTGCCATCCTGGAAGTTCCAGTTGTGCCACCGTTCAGCATATAGGGATGCATGGGCTGGGACCAGGAATCAAACCTCAGACTTCATGACTTCGAGGCAAACACTCAACTGCTGAGCTATCCCAATATCCCCTATTTATCATTTTTAAATAATAAATAAGTTTACTTCTTATGGGTCGAGAATTGTGCAAGGTGTTAAAAACACAAAGATGATGAGGGCATAGTTTATTTTCTGGAGGCTCTCAGGGTCAAATGCGGGGAAGGCACAGAGGACCATTATAAGATAGGGCACAGATAGACTTGTAGAGGGGTGCTGTAGCCCTTGTACATCAGAGAGGGCAGTAGGACTCTGGGAGAGATAACAGCAAGTGGAGTCTGAAAAGATAAGTGAGAATCCATCGGACCCAGAGGCCTGATGGGCATTTTAACAAATGAAAGAAACTTGGTGGGGTTTTTAAAGAATGATTTGTTCCAAGAGCCCTATATAATATTTACATTCCAATAAGCACTTTTAAATATATTATCAGAATTGAACATTTACTTATTTATAATCTGTTTTACAGATGAGAAGGCCTAGGAAGGCATAGAGAGGTCAATGGTGCTTCTCCAAGGTCACAAAGCAGCGAGCAGTGGCCCTGGGACTGAGCCCAGTATTCTCTTTCTTTCTGTAAATGCCATGCTTGTGTACGTCTGTATTGGACTCCTGCCAGCTGTCCTGGGTCTGGCCCAGCTCGGCCACCACTGATGAGCCCTGCGAACTTGGACAAGTTGCCAAAGGTCTCTGAAGTTTCTTTTTCTCTTCTGCAGGATGGAGAGAGTAGGGCTTCGGAGCTGGCCCGGCTAAGCGGCCTGGGATTCCTAGAAACAGAACCAGGAGGGGCAGTGGGGGCAGTAGAGAGACGGCGGGAGAGAAGGCCGTTGCCCACGCAGAGACCGGCTTTGTGGCAAGCCTGGTTTCCCAAGGCACAGCCCCTCCCTAACTCGTGCCCCTCACCCCGGGAGCTATGAAACTGCATGTGTATGGGTTCATCAGGTACCTTTGCCAGGGACCAACTGGCAGGAGAAAGCAAAAAGCAGCACGGCGTATTTCAAGGGGGATTCATTTTTATGGCATCAGCCACAGAGGCTACAGTTACCCTCTCTCAACAGTGGTGGACACATGTGTACAGCAGGAAGTGTGTGTGTGTGTGTGTGTGTGTGTGTGTGTGTGTGTGTGTGTTGAGGGGCATTTGTGCGTTGAGCCAGTAAACATCTTCTGGGCAGTGTCGCTGGAGGATTTTGTACTGAGAGGGCAGTGAGGCGTGAAACCTCAGACTTCTGTGGGACTCTCTGCTACCAAAGTGATGTCAGAGGCTTGCTGCTCTGAGTCCCAGC
>PVKE010036861.1:0-16189 GCA_004027555.1 Craseonycteris thonglongyai | reverse complement strand
TGGAGGGAGTGAACCCCGCTCTCTGCAGCCCCCATAAGTGGTCTGAGAAATGCTCGTGTTCCTCTGAGGCACTTCACAGTCTTTCTGCAAGTGGAGAAATTGCCTGCTCAATTCAGATTAACTGCAAGGCCACACTGACGGATGGTTCAGAAAAGTGTTGTAAAAATTAGATTATAAAGGAATAGATTTCATCTCCAGCAATATGATACTAGATGGGCTGATAAAGCCCTTCAGGTATAGAACAGATAAAAATGCTGGATAAAATACTTCAACATGTATCTGTAAAGCAAGGTAGAATTGGCACCGAAATAAGGGGAACAATGGAAGGCTATAAATGAGAAGAATACACATATTCTGTGCGGTAAATAAGCATTAGTGTGGGTGTTCGTCCTCAGGGAATGTTAGGAAGATGTGGTCAAAGACATTTTCATGCAGACCACACCTGGCTGTGTGTATTAAGTGAGAGCTCAGAGCTTTGGTATCCTAGAGCCTGGGTTTTCAGGCATCCTGAGGATGCACAGTTTGCAGGTGATAGATAAAGCTTAGTGCCTGAGCAAGATGGGAGGTTAGACTAGAAATTTCTGCACAAAGTTTCACTCTTCAAAGGTCAACATGTTTGGTAGGTGAATTAGAATATAATCTTTCCCACAGAAGGAAAATTATTTGTCTCTGCCTTTGTTTTGTGTAGTGTGAAAAGAAAGTAACAGAAAGTTCCACTAAGAATTCCTACTCTTTAGGTCTGAGGATAGAATTCATGCCACATATGTAATTAAAAATTAAAACATAAAACACATGAAAACATCAGCCAATCTGCCCCCAAATTAACAGTGCCCAGAAGAGTTTGGCAGATATAAATGCAAATCCTCAATAGAATTATACACTTGAAACCTAGGTCCCAAAATTTCAAGGAGCTGAAGTTCACAATCAATAACAAACAATTATACAAAGAAAAAAGCCAGCACAAGTGGGGGTCAATAGAAATAATAAACCATAGAGTCATAATAATAAAGAATACAAATATTGAAATAATCAGAGAGAAAATATAACAATGTGTATATTTAAAGAAAGGCAAGAGAAGTATAAAAACATGATAAAACATAAGACCAGAAAAATTTGGGGAAAATAAAAAACAAATAATACTTAGAAAAAAAAGAGAACTGTCATCTACAAACATTATTTACAGACTAAATAGCAGATTGGCCACAAATGAAGAGAAAATTAAGGTTCCAGAAAATAGATCTGAAGAAATTACTCTGTTTGTAGTATAGAGATACAGGGATGAAAAATCTGAAAGTGATTAAGAGATACAGAGGACAGTATGAAGAAAACCCTGCATCTACCTAATTGAAGTTCTAGAAGGAAAGAATTGAGAGAATGATGGAGAGTTAGTATTCAAATTTATAATAGATGAGAGTTTTCTAGAACTGATGGAAAAACTGGACACCTTGAATCTAACACCAAACTAGGACAGTACAAATTAGAAAAATTACAGGCTAATCTCACTCATGGACATGTATACAGAGAAGTCCTCACCAGAGAGTTCCGAAATCAATCCAGCAATGTATAAAGAAGATAGTAGTGCACTATGAATCGTCCTGGGCCATCTTTCGTTCACTCCTCGCTCACTTTATTACAGCCTATGGTACTGAAATATATTTATGCCGATGACTTCCAAATCTGTATCTGTAGCCCAGAACTCTTTTTTCAGTTTAGACTCAAGTATCTAACTACCTAAGAATCACAGACATCCAGCCAAAATAAGTCTAACTGGTGCCCTTCAGCTTTCCGCCCAAGTCAGTTTTCCTTGCTTTCTTCCCCTCTCGCCTCCAGCTCTTTTCCTTGGCTAGTCCCACTTCCCTTCTAATCCATTTCTATTCTTCACACCCCGTGTTTCTCCACAAAGAAGCTTTTTCTCATCTGTCTCCCCCCTTTCCCAAATCAGGCCTAGTTGTCCCTCCTACAACTTTTAGTGTAGCGCTTATGTGGCATTACAATGGTTATGGACTTGACTGACTTTCTCACTGGAAGCTTCTTGCAAAAGGTATGTTTGTTCATTAGGAGAACATCAGCTGTGAGCAGAGTCTGGCCCTTAGTTGTCAGTTTCCCAGTAAATATTAGTTGACTAATATGAGTTTTGGCTACGTATCTTGAGGGGAAGGAATAGGGTGTCGAGCTGAACATTTGAGATCAAGGGAGTGCCCTGACCTGGATCATCATGTTAAGCGAAATAAGCCAGAAAGAAAAAACCAAGAACCATATGACTTCACTCATATGTGGAATATAAAACTGAAAACAACAAAGGAACAAAAACCTATGAACATGGTCAGTAGTTTAGTGGTCACCTGAGGGTAAGGAGGGTGGTGGGAGAGGAAGGAGGGGGAGCCAAATATATGGGGATGGAAAGAAAGCTGACTCTGGGTGGTGAATATATAATGTAACCAATAGATGAAGTACTATAGAATTGTACACTTGAAGCCCATGGGATGTTTACAAACCAGGGTCACCCCGGTAAATTTAACATGTAGAAAAATGTAAGCAAGAGATCCAGAGCGAACCCTGTATGTCTGGAAAGCTCAGGGCAGGTGGCTGCACTTTGCAGGTCAGGCCTGAAAGCCTGGTCTTTTTCCTAGGGGTGGGGGAGCCACTGAAGGATTTTAGAGGGGAGATTCTCTTCACCAGATTTATACCTTGGAAAGATCAATGTGGAAGCAGTGAGGAGAATGGCCCAGAGGGGTATGGAATTGGACACAGGAAGATGAGTTCTAGGGCTCGCAGCCATCCAGTTGATAAATGACAAGGGCCGAACAAGGACAATGATGGTTTGTTAGCAAGGAGGGGAGCTGATTGTTCTGAACAGAGTGCTGCAGGAAGGAGCTAGTGCTGAACCTGAATATTCTGTTCGGACTGTCATTTGAGGGATTATCCAGCTGTCAGCACATTTGCTGGCCTGGCTGGAGCTAAGCTGATCGTGTTTGTGTCTCCCCGGAGCCACGGCTGGAGTCAGCGGAGACATCTCCCCCCCTCCAGGAACCATCTGGAGAAGGTCAGTCTGACCTGAGGGATTTATTTTCATTAAAAGGTTTACAAAAGCACAAGTCATTGCTCAGAGAGGGGGAGGTTACATCAATTTTGATCCTTTCTGTTCTTTATTGTCTTCCTCTGGTTTTATTAACATTTTGGCCCCGTTCTTGATTTTGAAGCTAAAAACAAACAGTGTCTACATGGCCAATATTAGTTAAATAGGAGAAGATATGTTAATCCTTAGGTATATAATTTGGATGTTAAAATTAAAGCCCATGCAGAATTTTCTTAGCATTTTGAATGCCTTTTGTGGAAACTGTTGACTAATTGTTAAAGAGAGGTTATGCCTCGTAGGTTGATTATACTGCATTCCTTTTTATAATCTTCCCTTTTAAAAAATATAATGTTTTAGAAAATACTAATTTCTTAAGCAAACAGTAATTTCCACAGTTATCTACATATTCAATTTACATACTGAATCATACATCTGATAGGGTGGAATAAAAGTGATTCAATTTATTAATAGAGATATTCCAAGATGAATGTTTTCCTTGCTGCATGGTAATGTTTTTCGACTCAGATTTGTGTAAGAACCTCTTGGCTTCGAATGCCACACATTACTATCTGCTCAGTCTTTAATGGATAATGTTGTCGATATTGTTAAACAATCAAGCACTGGCCAGGGAGTTGTGTGTAGTTCCTGCTCTCAGGAGGAGGCCAAGTGAGTAGCAGGGATTGAGATAAGTGAATGACAGCAGCCTCACCATAGGTCTGGGCACAACTTATGTTCTGTTTATACCCAGCCTGCCCGGTAAGGTTAGACAGTCCCCAAGTCATGCTGGGGGACTGGGCCACAAGATGGATTTCTGGGGACAATAATTCTTTGTCTAAATGAGTGTTAGAGAATCCAGAAGAAAACTCAGACTAAAATACAGTGTGGTGCACAAATGCAGATATTAATTTTTACTGAGAAGCATTATTGCATTGAGGTTAAGGAGCTAGAATATGAAGTCAAACTTCTTAGTTTCTAACTGTGGGGATCTTAGTGTAACCTCTCTCTTAGGGTTGTTGTAAGGATTAAATGAGTGAATGTATGTAGAGGGCGTAGAAATTGCCTACTGCAAGATAACCACTTTTTTTCCTATTTCCCTTGGTGTCTGGCCCTCTAGCGTAGGGTGTGACCTATATTTAACCCACTGGCATTTAGTACATATTCCCTGAACACTTGCGGTTTCCTGGGTCAGACATTAGGAACACAATGATGAGTAAGACACTCTCTGACTCAGAAACCAAAGTTTAGTGGTGGAGACCGTCATGAAAATGGTAGAGTTGGATTGTCAAGCTTGTGAGAGATGAAGGATAGTAAAGGGTTTAAGGAAAGTAGGTATAGCATGAAGAATAGAAGAATAAGGGAGAAAAATATGCTTCCCCCCCTTTATTTCCTTGATTTGGCCATGAGACTTATTTGTGAGGTATTACCAGTTCTTAATCTAAGTTTGGAAGCAGTTGCATACGTAATGAAAGAGTCACATTGGTGGATTCGCTTCTATTCTGGGAACTGGCACGCTGTTGTTGAGCTGCAGATCAACTTCCATCTATAGGCCACTGGCTTCTCTCCAAAGGTAGAGTCTAGACTTGGTTCATTATTGGGCTTCTAGATGACCTTCTGGTCAAACCAAATCTACAACCTGTTTGTATATCAAGTCCAAATCCTTAGCTATTCAGAGCTTTATTCTTTGGGGAGAAATGGGCTGGCAAAAAATGGAGACAACATATGCATTTCAAAATATAACTATTCTTTTGTGAGCAGAATCCTGAAGGATGCGAGTATCAGTTCTCACAATCACCTTTTCTGTGTCTCTGCCCTTTGTCACTTGCCTGTCTTTCAACATGCTATCATAGTGAGAAATGGATTTAAAAAACACCTCAGTTTCCGATTCATTAAAATTAAATGTGTCACATTTTACAAGTGAAAATACAGTTTTCAGATGGAAAATGAAAACAGTTTTTCCCTCCCATTTTGCTATTACTTTTCCTGCAGTCTCACAGTTGACAGACAACTTTAAAAGGCTGCTTCACACAGATACGCACAGCATTCATGTTGGGAGCATTAGGAACTGGAGGGGTCATGTGGCATTCTTTGGGGAGGAAGGTTGTACAAAGAACCTCTGAGATGCCTATGAGAACTATACCTCTTTTCTAATGGTCCTGCCTGGTTGAATCAACTGGTAACTAGATGTTCATAGGTCATCCTACCAATGCTATTAAACATGAAATGATAAGTATTGTTTCTAGGCTGTCTTATTCTCGTCCCTGCTTCTACCCACTCCCAGTCTTAATGACGCCACCATCTTCCCTTATGATAAATCTGGGAGTCAGCTCACACTTCCCATTGTCTTTAACCTCTTGACCTAATGGGTGACTGCTGTTTCTATCTGATTAATTTTTGTTTTCACATAACTGCCTTATTTTCTTTGTGGTTGTATGAACATATAGAGCCTCTTAATTGAGAAACAAATCACATTTTTACATTAGATTTCAAAACATCACTCATCTGGACTTCGGTAGTAGCTGTTTTGGGCTTCCTGCCTTTGTTCTCATAGTTCCATTCCATGTTCGTGAAACTGATTGTTTTATATTTCAGTGACTCTAAGACCAACTCTGAACTTCTTAGAGTGGCACAAAAAGCATTTGTGCCCCACTTCCCTCTCCAACTTTCCTTCTTTCTATTCCCTCACATATATCTGTGTATGCTCTGCAGTCTTTCTTTCTGCCTTCCCCTGCATTCTTTTTTTTTTTAAGTTTTTATTTATTTATTTATTTATTTATTTATTTGAGAGAGAGAGAGACAGAGAGACAGAGAGAGACAGAGAGAGAACTGAACTGGGGGAGCTCCCAGTTCAGCATATGGTTCCGCACGGGCCAGGGCCGGGATTTAATCCTCGGTCCCCAGCGCTGCAAAGTGAGCGCTTTACCCACTGAGCCATCCCGGCTTCCCCCCCTGTATTCTTTCTGAAGCTTTATTTTCCTGTCTCCTCTAATCTCCCTGTCAAACCCCTTCAACTCATTTCTTTATGAATTCCTTGTTGAATCATCTGTGTCAGTCACCTTCTTATAAGAAGTAGCTCATTCAAAGTGGGTAATTTGAGGAGTTTAGTAAAGTGAATATTTGCAAAGATAGGGCAGGATGTGAGGAAATCAGAAAGAATAAAATAATAAGTACCACAAGGCTAAAACAGGGGGCTGCCACCTGCCTTCTTCCTGGTCAAGGGGTCCTTTACTTGAACCCAGAGACAAAGATAGCTGTTTGAAGGATTGAGACAGGCCACAGCTACCTACGGTATCTACCTACCAGCTTTTCAGGAAGAAAGCTAAGGGAATAAATACCCTAACCTTACTCTTTTGCCTCACTTCAGTGTCCTGCCACCACTCACCATTGCCTGAAACCAATAGGAGCAGGGCAGGAGGGGCTGGGAGCCTTTGACAGGATCATATTGGTCAGCCTCCTTGGGGTACAGAGCAGGATGAAGAAGATTGAGAAATGAATGTAAAAGTAAAAACAATATATCTATCATTCCACCAAAGCAGAGTGATTACTTGGTGACTCACAGGACCTGGTTCACACTTCTCTTAATGCTGTTAAATGCTACTTTGCAATGACCTACTTGTCTGTATTTCTCTTCTTTACCATGTTGAACATCAGGAGACATTAAAAAAAAAATATATATCTTTGCATCCCTGTTGCTTACCACATGCCTGACATGCAGAGGATGCACAAACTTTTACCTAAATGGAATTAATTTATTCAGAAGATCATGAAGAAAGTGATAACCCAGGAGAGTGAGAGAACTGACTTTTCTCTTCTTGGATACTGGAGAGGAGGGGACATGCCCTGTGACACTAACAACACCTCTTCATGCTCACTGCCTTTGTCTGACATTTTCCACTTCTACCCTCCCTTCCTCCTTTTTCAGTCCCTTGATCTGTTTTCTCAAAGAATTCCAGCATCTGGAATCCCCAAATCTCAAATCATTAGCCAGCCACCCTGAGGGACAGAAAAAAAAAAAAAAAAAATTTAAAAATGGCACAAGACAGACCAATTCAGAGAAATAAGACTCGTTTCTTCCCAGTTTCTACACCAAGTCCTAGCTACACTTCTGCTCTGATTAGGTGGGATGAACCACTTACAAAATTTACAATTCTTCCTTTTTGATCTTTCTTACGTAAACCTTAGAGCAGAGTTAACCTGTAAGTGCACTTTTAGTTATTTCCTTCTTTGGGTCCTACCCAGTCTTTATTTGGCCCTCTTAGGCTGAGGCATCCCAGGATAAAATATCCCCAGCCTAAAGTGTATCATCTGCAAACAGGTGAGGACCTACCCCTCCCTCAACCCTGCACTTTAATCCTTCAACTGGAAGGTCTATGTCTAGTATGACCAATATGGTGTTTCCAATTCTTTTCTCTGTACCCCAGATGTATCTGAGCTCTACCTGGACTTAGATTGCAGAGGGAGAGGTTGAGGGATTGGATCCAACCACAGATGAATGGAGAAAAGTAGGTTCTGTTGGTAAAGAGCAAAACAGTTTTTTTTGTAGAGTTGACTCTGGAGTGAGTTTCCTATTTTTGGTGGGGACTACAGATCACTGAGGATATCATTGCAATTTTGTATGCTTAGACTCTGCTTTCTGTGATTACCATCATTAAAGTCAACATATATTTTAAAATCTTTTTTTTTAAGATTTATTTTTTTATTGTTTTTGACAGAGAGAGAGAGCGAGAGAGATACAGAGACAGAGAGAGAACTGAAATGGGGGCACTCCCCAGTTCAGCACATGGGTCCGCACGGGCCGGGGCCGGGATTTGATCCTCGGTCCTCAGCGCTGTAAAGTGAACGCTTAACACACTGAGTCATCCCGGCTTCCCCCAACATATATTTTAATATTAATTGGGCATTAGATATTTAAAATCCTTTTGCTGGGGACTGTCTTCAGTGCACAGAAAGCAGGTGTTAATAGTGTCTATAGTTTGGACCCCTCTCTTGTTTTTGTGGAATAGGAGGTGGGTATAGAGGGGAAAATGGTAATATAGTTGAACCCAAGAGAGGCAAGATGCAGTAAATCTCTGATGGGAGTATTCTAGCTTGAGATGGATGTTATTGCTGTGGACTTTCTGTTATTTCTTCATACAGTCTCTTAATATAGTACTTTATACTTTACTATAATTGCTTTTTAATATTTATCTCTTCCACTAGACTATCTGCCCATGAAGGTGGGGACATTGTCCTGCTTATAACCCTAGTACTTAACACAGTGTCTGGTCCATAGCAGATGTTTAGCAATTATTTGCATGAAATAATAAATTTATACTGTTTGAAGAAAATCTTTGTACCAGTGAGAGGCCTTCAATTTGCTCAATAAATGGGGCCAAGTTTAAAGTGTGCTGGGTGTGTACTGTGGCCATGGGAAGGAATATTCTTTTTAATGTCTTCTGTTATGAAGGGATAAGTGTGAAAATTATTTTCTTATATCTACATGAGACCCAGGTAGTAGAGATGACTGTGATGTCTCCTATTTTTTCTGATTTGAAGGTTCTTGTGGTCGTAGGCTCACCTCCCATCACTTGAATTAGTCATTATCAGCTTCTGTTACAACAAAAATACATATCATGGAGTAGAAGCATGATGATTCTTCACAAGCCACGGGCTTGTTAATTTTAATATCAGATCAGTGAAATAACATGTGGGCCTGGAACACAGGATGGCCTGGTTTTCATAAAGATGAAGGAAGGAGAACTTTTATATATAATGGTCCTCAGTGTAGGGTGAGCATAAAGGAAGGCAGTTCTGTGAGGTCTGAAACCAGATGAGCTGGTCATCTGACCCAGGCCATTACATCAGTGCAGGTCTGGATGGAACACTTCAGGCCAGGTGCCTGGAGAGTCAGGGGGGGAAGTAGGATAAGGGGAGGGGTCTTCAAATATATCAAATTTTACCCTGTACTCTGCTGGGAAGTTTTAAAGATAGTCTAGGCCTCCTGGGTCTACCTTTTACATCAAATTTTCTAAACACACACACACACACACACACACACACACACACACACACACACACAGTCTCTGCTTAAACCAAGATGGGAAACTGAGGCAAAAACAAGCCAGTTGGCTAAAATGAATTCACTATAGTTTAACCTGAACATGAGCACCTATTAAATAACTGCAGGACAATGTTTTGGATGATTGTGGGGCATACACAAGGCATGTAAGACACCATCATTTCCCCCAGAGATCTCGCACTACAGTTTTGAGGACTACATAACAGAATATCACGCCAAGTAATTCTTTGCCTTGTATTTAAAACATATCAATCTTTATTCAATCAATAGCATAGACCATCTGTATACCTTCTAGATGCTGTCAGGGAAAAGAGGAATGTCTTGGGCTTTTTTTTTTTTTTTTTCCAACTGGTATTTTTCTTCTATTGATATCTTGTCTGGAAACTCAGTGTGGGAAATAGAAAAAAGTGGAGGTGCATTGGTTGAAGAAGTGAGAAGGCCCTGAAACTTCTAGCCTCTTTGGTCCCTGAAGCACCTGTATGTGGCACTATTGCCTACTGCTCCTAGGAGTGCAGTTTGGAAGCCACAGGTCTAAGGGAAATGCGAGGTCTTTTTTTTTTTGGTTAAATTTATTGGGGTTACATTGGGTAGTAAAAAACACATAGGTTCCAGGTATACAACTCTTTCCATCACTGTATATTTAGCCCCCAGTTCCTCCGTTTCTCCTCACCCACCCTCCGTCCACCTATCCTCAGGGAACCAGTAAACTATGGACTAATATCAGTGAGATTTTGTTTCTTTGTTGCTTTCAATTTTATATTCCACATATGAATGAAGTCATGTGGTTCTTAGTTTTTGTTTTGTTTTTTGGTCTGGCTTATTTCACTTAACATGATGATCTCAAGTTCCATTCATGTTGTTGCAAATGGCAGAATTTCATCTTTTCTTATCACTGAGTAATATTTCCTTGTATATATGTACCATAGCTTTTTTATTCCGTAATCTATCAAGGGGAACTTTGGCTGTTTCCATGGAAACAGCACTGCAATGAACATTGGGGTATGTATGTTTTCATGGACTAAGGTTTTCAAATTTTGGGGGTAGATACCCAGAGGGGGGATTGCTAGGTCATAGGGTAGCTCCATTCCCACTTTTCTGAGGAATCTCCATACTGTCTTCCAAAGCAGTTGTCCCAATTTGCATCCCCACCAGCAGTGTATAAGGGTTCCTTTTTCTCCACAGCCTCTCTAGCATTTGTTCCTTTTTGTGTTGATTATAGCCATTCTAGCAGGTATGAGGTGGTATGTCATTTTGGTTTGGATTTGTATTCCCTAATAATAACAGCTAATGAAGTTGAGCATTTTCTCATATGTCTCTTGGCCATTTTTATGTCTTTGTGGGTGATGTGTCTGTTTAGGTATTCTGTCAATTTTTTAATTGGATTGCTTATTTTGTTGTTGTTGAGTTGTATGAATGAGTTCTTTATGTATTTTAGATATCAGCCCCTTCTCAGAGGCCTTGTTTGCAAATATTTTCTCCCACTTGAATGGTTTTCTCTTTGCTGTGCTGCTGTGCAGAAGCTTTTTAGTTTGATAAAGTCCCATTCAACAGCAAAAAGAAATCAGAAAAAAATCACATATACATGGAGATTGAACAACATGCTATGAAAAAATGACTGGCTCAAAGAAGAAGTAAAACCAGAGATTAAAACATATAGAGAAACTGGGGAAACTGGGATGGCTCAGTGGGTTAAGTGCTTTCTTTGCAGCCCTGGGGACTGAGGATCGAATCCTGGCCCTGGCCCGTGCAGACCCATAGGCTGAACTAGGGTATGCTTCCCATGCAGGAGACCATCAATTCAGTTCTTGCCCCCCAGTTAGGCCCCTGACTCAAGGGGGCATGCCTCCCGTGCAGGAGGCCCCCAGCCCAATTTCTGCCCTGTGTGGCCCCCGCCCACCTGTATGGAATGAAACTATATTGAAAAACTAATGACGTACAACTATGGAGACTGCTCTGGACCCTCCCCCTTCTCTCTGTCTCTGTCTGTCAAAAACCATAAAATAAATCTCTAAAAAATAGAGAGAAACTAACAACAGTGGACACACTATGTACCACAATTATTGGTACACAGCGAAAGCAGCAATAAGAAGGAAATTTATATCGTTACAGGCCTATATCAAGAAATAAAAAAAATCACAAGCAAACATCCTAACACCTTATCTTAAAAAATTAGAAACAGAAGAACAAAAACAAACAAACAAACAAAACCCAAAGCCAGTAGAAGGATAGAACTAGTAAAAATTAAAGCAGAACTTAATGAAATTAAGAACAGAAAAACAATTGATAAAATTAATGCAAAAAAGAGCTGGTTCTTTAAAAAATTAATAAAATTGAGAAACCACTGGCTAGGCTTACCAAAGGATAAAGAGAAAATCACATATATCTAAAATTAGAAACGACGGGGGAGAAATTAAGACTGATACTGCAGAAATACAAATAATCATAGAAATTATTATGAAAGAGATCATGCCACCAAATTTGGTAACCTAGAAGAAATGGACAAATTTCTAGAAACATAGTTTACCTAGACTGAACCATGAAGAACTAGATAACATAAATAGACAAATAAACAGTATGGAATTTGAAACAACTATCCAAAACCTCCCCAAAGGCAAAAGTCCTGGACCAGATGGTTTTACCAATGAGTTTTATCAAGCATTCAAAGAACTAATGCCCACCCTTCTCAAACTGTTCCAAAAAATTCAAGATGAGGCAATATTCCTGAACTCATTCGGTGAGTCCAACATTTCCTTAATACCAAACCCTGGAAAGGACAATGCCAAAAAAGAAAACTATAGACCAGCATCTCTCATAAATATTGATGTAAAAACTCTAATCAAAATATTAGCAAATAGAATACAACATTGCATTAAAAAAATTATACATCACGACCAAGTGGGATTCATCCCAGGGGCACAAGGATGGTTCAACATAGGCAAATCAATCAATGTAATACAGCACATAAACACAATAATAGATAAAAAACCTTATGATTATTTCAATTGATGCAGAAAAAACATTTGACAAGATATAACGTCCATTTATGATCAAAACACTGAATAAAATGGGAATTGAAGAAAAGTACCTCAACATAATAAAGGCCTTATATGACAAACCCTCAGCTAATATTATACTGAACAAGAAAAACTGATGCCTATTCTAAAATCAGGAACAAGACAGGGATGGCCCCTTTCAGCACTTCTGTTCAATACAGTACTAGAAGTTCTAGCCAGAGCAGTCAGGCAAGAGAAAGGAATAAAAAGTATTTGAATCGGGAGAAAAGGAGTGAAACTGTCACTCTTTGTAGCTGACATGATTCTTTACATAGAAAACTCTAAAGATTCTATCAGGAATATTACAAACAATATACAAATACTGTAAAGTTGCAGGATGCAAAATCAATGTATAAAAATTAACTGCATTTTTATATGCCAACAATGAAACATCAGCAAGAGAGATGAGAAAGTCTATTCCTTTTTGCAATGCAAACAAAAAAAAAATGAAATACCTAGGAATAAATCTAACAAAGAATGTGAAGTACTTATACACTGAAAACTATAAAACATGATTAAAAGAAATTGAAGAAGACACAAAGAAATGAAAAGATATTTCATTTTCATGATTGGAATAATCAACATAGTTAAAATGGCTATGTTGCTCAAAGAAATATACAGATATAACGCAATTCCAATCAAAATCCCACAGACATTCTTTTAAGAAATAGATAAAGGGGTTGCCGGGATGGCTCAGTGGGTTGAGCGCTCAACTTGTAGCCCCAGGGTCTGAGGACTGAATTTGGGTCCCGTCAAGTGCAGACCCATATGCTGAGCTGGAATGTGCCCCCAGTTTGGTTCTCGCTGGGGTGAGCTTTTCATGTGGCAGGCCCCTGGTTTGGCTCCTGCCCCGGGCATGCTTCCCATGTAAGAGGCTCCAAGCTCGTGGGGGGCATGCCTCCCATAAGGGAGGCCCCTGGGCCAGTTCTTGCCCTGTGCAGCCCCTTGCACACCTGTGGAACAAACTATATCAAAAAGTAATGTGTAACTGTGGAAAAGGCTCTGGGCTCTTCCCCTTCTCTCTGTCTTTTTCTGTTTCTTTGTCAAAAACAATAAAAAGAAATAAAAAAATAAATAGATAAAAAAATCATTAAATTCATATGGAACCACAAAAGACCCTGAATCACCAAAGCTACCCTCAGAAAAAAGAATAAAGTTGGGGCATCACACTCCCTGACTTTAATCTGTACTAGAAGGCCCCAGTAATCAAAACAGCTTGGTATTGGCAAAACAAAAACAAAAACAACAACAAAAAACAAACAAACAAAACAGATGCACAGACCAATGGAACAGAATTGAAAACCCAGAAATAAATTTGCAGATATACGGACAGATTATTTTTGACAAAGGAGTGAAAAATATACACTGGGGAAAAGAAAGCCTCTTCAGCAAATGGTGCTGGGAAAATTGGAAAACCACGTGCAAAAGACTGAATGTGAACTGTGATCTGTCACCATATACTAAAATTAACTCAAAATGGATTAAAGACCTACAAATAAGACCCAAAACAATAAATTGTATCAAAGAAAGCATTGGTACTAAACATATGGACCTTGGGTTCAGGGAGGACTTTATGAACCTGATCTCAAAGGAAAGGGAAATAAAAGTGGAAATTCTAGGTCTTTACTCCTCCCTATTTTCTGCCCTGTAAACACACAGCAGAAAGTACAACCAGGACACCTTTAGCTTAGATGGTGCAAAACTGCCATTTCTTAGTTATGCCCTTAGTTTACCCTAAAGGAGAGAACCAGATTAACCTTAAGATTTTTCTCTTCATATATTCTTGAATTATAGAAAAAAATTGTAAAGGAAACGTGTTATACTTTTAGTGAAAAACCAAAACAAAACAGAAAAAAATATGATAAATTAAGTACCTTAGGAAGATGAGTCTTGTAGTGGACTTAAAATAAGCTGAAAATATTAGAGACTGCAGGTTGAAGTTGGAAGCTGGTGTCTTCAGCCAAGAGTGATGTGTACACACCTGGACCAGAATGGCAGCAGGTACAAGATGGAAGTCACTGTTCAGGAGAAACATCCAGTGTTAGGGCAGATGGACAGGCGAATATTAGAAACATCAGGAGAATAGAAGGACAGAAGGGCCCTGGCAAAAATGGTAGAGAGCCTGTGTAGGAAAATCCTGAGGAATTTGATCAGGGATGTTTCTGCAAGGTGAACTAACTCACTGTCCTTAAGAATTCAGCATTCGCAAGAGCCACAGTCAATGAGAAGAACATTCTCCATTTTGTCCTGAGGGTCATAGTGGTGAAGGGAGTGAGGAGACATTGTACACTTGGAAGTGATAATATCAAACACTCATTGGGGAATCCGGTTACTGATATACCTGTCAAAACTCTTTCCAAATGAGAAAGTTGCCCACATACTAAGATCCTTTTGGGATAATGAAGTTTAACCAGATCCTAGTGATTCATTAAAAATAATTATTCACATTTATTTACTTTGTGGATGATACATTTCTCCAAAGGGATTTCATATTCATTCTCTCATTTAGTCCTTCCCACAGCTCTGTGAGGGAAGTAAACTCAGCGTCATGATTTTGTGGAAAGACATACAGACAGAAAGGTAACTAATCCACTTGTAGCAGGGGTTCCCAACCTTTTTATACCCTAGGGCGCATTCTAAAATATCGGTAGGGCGGCAGGCACCAGCTATTTCTAAGGATATTTATTATTGAACAAGAATAACAAATAATAAACAAAAATAATTTTAAAATAATAAATTTATTGTACAAATTATATACACACAAAGAAACATATGTACAAAACGTAATACAAAGTAAATAAAAAACACGTATAATAAAATCATTTAAAAAAACATAAAATAAAACATAAAAAAAAAAAATCTGTCAGTGTGATCTTTGGCATTGCATTTCATTGGCCGGTGCCTCGTAATTAGGAGAGTATGACGACAACCCTGTTAGCAAACAATTATTAATATGCTCATCAGTAAGTCGAGATCTATATCATGATTTTATTAAATTCATGTTTGAAAACAAAGATTTGCATAAATACGTTGACCCGAAAAACGATTTGAGTTTATATGCCGCTTCTTAAAAAAAATGGGAACCTTTCTTTGTCGACTATGTTCCATAAGTCCTCTGATATTAAGGATTTTAGCAAAATATCGTTCTTAAGGTTCAAAATTTCTAACTCTAGTTCTTCTGCTTTCCCCTGAACAAGGTCTGCAATACATGTGGCTAGTTCTATTACATTTATTTGGCAAGTAAGAGGATTGATACAGAAGGAGACAATTGGCTCGATATTTGTAAACTGCAGAAATCTCTCTTCAAACTGCTTTTGAAGCACTTGCAGGGTCTCAATAAATAATGACATGTTTAATTCATTGTTACCTAGCATTTTCCTCATATATGGGAAGTGCACGAGAGACTTGATATGCAGATGTGATAGCAACAAAGTCAATTTCGCTTTAAATGCGTTTACAGAGCTTATCATTTCAGCTATATTTTTGTTTTTCCTGCAACTCCAAATTGAAAGAATCTAATTTTTCCATGGTGTCAGCAAGAACACCCAAATCCAACAGCCAGCAAGAGTCTGTTAGTTCATCCTAATTTTCATTTTTATCATGTATAAATGTTTTTATTTCTTCAATTAAGTTCACAAATCTTGTAAGAACTTTACCTTTACTGAGCCAATGTACTTCAGTATGCAGGATGAGATCGTGTTCTTTATCTTCAGTATCTTCTAACAGGGCCTTGGAAAGTCAGTGTTGCAATGGAGCTGCTCGAATAGAGTTGATTATCTTTGTGACTATTTTCATAACATGTTCATAGGGCAGTATTTTACAACACAAAGCTTCCTGATGGATAATACAGTGGTAGGACATAAAGTTTGAAAATGATTCATCTTTCCTGCAAAGGGCAATAAATCCTTTGTTTTTACCAACCATTGCTGGTGCCCCATCGGTAGTTATCGCAGACAACTTATGCAAAGGCATGTTTATCGACCTGGCGTATGTTCTGAAAGTTTT
>PVKE010036860.1:0-16250 GCA_004027555.1 Craseonycteris thonglongyai | reverse complement strand
GAATCCCGGCTCCGGCCCAGGCAGGACCCACGTGCTGAACTGGGGAGTTCCCACAGTTTGGTTCTCTAACTGTCTCTGTCTCTGTCTCTCTCTCTATCTGTCAAAAAGTAAAATAGAAATAACTATGCACTGAAGACAAAAAGATAATTTCTCTCTATAAATGTGAAAAGATAAAAAAAAAAAAGAAAAAAAAAAAAAAAAAAAAAAAAAAAAAAAAAAAAAAAAAAAAAAAAGACCGTCACGCTCCACACAAACCAATCACGCAAGCTGAACGCACGTCGCGTCGAGATGCTCACAGCGGTGACCATCGGCGTCCAGATGCTTCCAAGGACGGCGGACGCCTGCCTGAGCCACACTGACCTCAGTGTCCCTCTCGTGTGGCCGCCCTCGCCGTTCCCACTGGCCGTGCGTCTCCCGCCAATCAGGCATGTGAGCCGCCGTGAGGCGTGTCGGAGATTCCACTGCTCATGCCTCTCCTGCTACACGCCCGCAACGTACTCAGACTTCAAGACAACCTCAAAACAGCCTCGCACTCCCTGCACAGACGTGCTCCCGCCGTTTCCTTCATCTGTCCCGCCAGCCACGTAGCAAGCGACTCCAGCCTTCGTCGGACACACGCCGCCTTTTGAGCGAACGCCGTGCCACGCGTGGCCACGGTCACGCAACTCGGCTGCGACAAGTCATGGATCGACGACACGTCTCACAAGGCGTGGGCCCGTGTCAGCTGCCAGCCCAGCATGTTGTTACACGCGGTGAAGATCCCGCTCAATAAACACGGAGATTTAAACCTGTGTTCCAGAGAGGAAATCGGCGTTTCCATCTGTTTTCTTGCCATTTATTTTTATTGTTTTTGACAGAGAGAGACAGAGAGAAGGGGGAGGGCCCAGAACAGTCTCCATAGTTGCACATCATCGGTTTTCCCACATAGTTTCATTCCACAGGTGGGCACGGGGCTGCACAGGGCAGGAACTGGGCCGGGGTCTTACCCCGGTGAGAACTGAACTGGGGGCACTCCCCAGTTCAGCATATGGGTCCACACAGGCCAGGGCCAGGATTCGATCCTCGGTCCCCGGGGCTGCAAAGTGAGCACCTAACCCACTGAGCCCTCCCGGCTTCCCCCTGAAAGCAACTGGCTCAATGACCCAAAGCAGTATCTTTGGGAACATTTCACTTGTCCAAGGAAACTTCGTAGCCACGTGGCTGCTTATTCTCGCCTCTTCTGCAGAATTAGAGTAAACATCGTAGACACAGACACAGATCGGCACGCATGCTTCCCTGGGCATCCGTGAGTGCGTGCAAACCGGCACCGGCGCGGCGTGCATGTGGGCGCGTTGTGCATGGGTGAGACATGGGAACAGCTGGCGGACCCACAGCGCTTTCGTGTTGCCTGTACTCTGTGCTGGTGTGAACTGGTAACAACGTCACCACCAGCCCACGCCTGTTCTCCATAGGCAATGGGGGCTTGCTGTTGGCTGCCTACTTCTTATGACTATTTTACAAAAAACAATAAATAAACAAAAGACCAAAAACACCTGAGCATCTCGTGATCTGACGACGCATTGGAGACGGGAGGGATCTGACGCTCTGCTGAGATCACACAGCCGGTGAGTGGCCGAGCTGGCTTAGTCCCGGCATTCCGACCCTGTGCATGAGCGGCCCGTGTGGGTGTGTCCTGGTGCCGTGACCGCGGGGTGGGCGTGGGCTCTACTGGAAGGGCCCGGAAAACCCCCACAGCGCCCCGGAGACGCCTGCACCTGTGTTCTTGTGGTGACATTGGGTCATGAGCCCCTGGGGACCCACCGTGTTTACCGGGCGCTGCTCACTGGGCTGGATCGCGTGGGAATGCCCTAGTGCAGGTTTCGGTCGCCCTGGGGGGTGCGTGTGACAAACCACATGAAAGCGGAACCGAGCGGCCCAGCAGGTGTGGAGGGGGTCGCCCGCCGTCCGGCTCTGGGCCCCCCACGCAGGTGCCGAGAGGGGGCTGTGAGCCATGAACGCCTGTGAGGGGGTGGCTGTGAGAACTCGGCAGGATCGAGTCCCTGGTTCCTGACGAGGGCTTCTCCCCTCGGACCCCAGCTCCCTGAGTCGGTGGCTCACGGTGCAGGGGGTCTTCTCCCCACTTTGAGGGCTGCCACCCCGGATGGGGGTGAGGTCAGGGTTGGTAACTGGCCAGGTGTGAGCGGAAGCAGCCGCCGGCGGGGGGCATGCGGGGAGCTCGCTGGAGCCGGGACCCGTCCTGGCTTGGGGTCCCCCCTCCTCCATCCCTGGGACCCCCGCCTTCTGTGTCGTGAGGGACGGCACCCCGGCCACCGCCCCACGTCCCGGGGCAGGAAACTTGAGGTGCTAACCCACTGGCTGGAGACATCCAACAGCCCCGGGCCCCGGAGCAGAGCCCTGACTGCAAACCGTGCCGGCCCAACGGGCCAGAACCGGCCCCGAGCCCGGCAGGCGGCCTGGGAGAGGAACTGCTGGCCTGGGAACTCCCCACCCGCTTGGCCACCGACGCCCAGCAGAGGGCAGCGGCGAGCCGGGCGGGCACCCAGATGCCACCCAACGGCGGGGGACGACGTGGGAGGAGCCCAGAGCCGCTGGGGGGGCCCCCGATGGCGCTTCTGTCACAGGCACCTTTAGGACCTTTTGCACCTACAGGGGCCCCGTCAGGCGGGAAATGCTTCCCAAGGGAAGGAAGTCACGTTTAAGGCTCGATTTTGTTGTGTTGGGTTTTTTTGGGGGGTTATTCTCTCGTAGACGCTTTACAAGCTGCGGGGATTCGGCGCCAAAGGCCACACTGTCACAGCTGGGGGTGGCGCTGGGTGCATGAGGACCCAGCAACCCCTGCGTCTCTGGGCCGACTAGGAGCCGGGGGTCCCACAGCCTCCTGGGGTGGGGGGTCGTGACCCCTCCACGCCCTGTTCCGGCTGCCCTGCACCTGCCGGCCCCAGGGCGTGCCACTGGGGGGTGACAGGAGGGTGGACAGGGGCCAGGGTGCTGTGTCCACACCCCCCGGGGCCGTGAGGCGTGCGGGGAATGAGAGAGTCCACGTTCTAGAACCAGAACCAGCACTCAGTGCAGGTGCCCAGGGTCTCCCGGTCATCCCCGCAGGGAGCGGGTCCTCGGACCGCCCCCCCCCAGGGGCCGCGGCCCGGGTCTGGGGTGTCTTCTGTGTGGACAGAGAGCTGACCGCGTCCCCGCCGGGGGAGGGCGCGAGCTCATGAGCCGGCCCAGAGACGTCGGCGTCCGAGGGGCCGGGCGTTGTCACCAACGTGTCCCCTGGGCTGCGAGCCCGGCGGCCCCGGCCGGTCCTGGGTTTGGACCTGGTGCTTCACAGTCTCAATGCCGGGGAGTCCGACGAGGCCCTGAGTTCCACTTCCTCTTGTGCACACCTGACCCCTGTCACGGCCCCGCCCCCGGCCGGGTGGGTGACACCGTTCTCCCTCCGGGGACACATCTGCACCTCTCTGCTGTTAGCACCGAAATCCGTGCCTCCAGAAACGCGCCGATTTATTTTGAACGCGCGGCCCGCGGGGCGGCTGCCGGCAGCAGGTGCCCCCGGGGGCCAGCGCGGGGCCATCAGGGACTCGAGAAGGGGCAGAAGGTCCCAGCGTGGGGACCCCAGAGAGCATTGGCCACAGACCAGAGCCCCGCGATTCCCAGAGGCCGGAATCCTGACCCAGGAGGAGCGGCGAGCGCGTGGGGCTTTGCTGGAGATGCTCACGGAAGCAAGTGTTGCGATGCAGCCGCTGGGTCAGGGCCTTAAAGAAGAGGGGGTGGGCACGCCGGGAGGGCTTCGGGATTGAGCGTCGGCCTTGCAATCGCAAGGTTTAGGGATCGAGTCCCGGCCCCCTCGGCGTGCACACCCATCGGCCAAGCTGAGGCACAACTGGCAACCGCAGGGCTGGCGACCAACGACGCCAGCAGGCTGACCTACGGCCCCCTTTGCCAGGGGCCCAGCCCTCCCTTGAGACCCCCACTCGTGGGCCTGAGTCACCGAGCGCCTCCCTCCTCACCCAGGTTCTAGCCTCTGTCACCTTCGCTCGTCAAGTCCTCTCATGATTGAAGCCCCGGGGACGGCGGTATCTGTTGCATCCATGTGCACGGGCTCCGTTGAGAGTGCTGAGCTCTGCCTGGGAGAGAACGTGTGGTAGCGACGCGTTTGGTACAGAGACCCCGGTGATGGCAGACGGCACAGGGCTGGGCGGCTCGGCCCTGGGACGTGAGGATGGTCCTGGCTCCCAGGAGGCTGGGGCACTGGCAGGGCGACTGGCAAGGCTCCAAGGGGCCTTGGAACCCTTCTGGTTCTGCTTTAAGAGGGAGAAAACTGAGTGAGCCCCGGGGCAGGGAGGTGTTTGGCCTGAAGCCACGGGCATCATGCTGGAGTGGGTGCTGCCGCCAGGACTCCCAAGGACCTTTGGTAGAGAAGCAGTTACACACACACACATGCATGCACACGTGCACACACGCAACTACAAGCACATGTATCCATATGTGTACATATGCACACGTACAATGCACACATGCATGCACACACAATGCAAGCATGCACCTACATGCACACACACATGCACCTACAAGTACATGCATCCATACATGCACACACATACAGACATGCACACACGCACACAATGCAAAGCACACACATGCACACAATGCATGTACCTACAAGCACATGCGCCCATACACACACACATAGAAACCTGCACACGCGCACATACACACACAATGTGTGCATGCACACACGTGTGCACACATGTGTGCATGCACACATGCACACATGTGTGCTCAAAGGGCATATAAAGGGAGGGCTGTGGGCAAAGCCTGTTGCTTTTGGCCTCATGTATTATTCATGGCCTGTGACACAGAAGCCCATTCGCATCACACGTTTCTCTCCAGAGAACACACATGGCCAACGTGAACCAATGGTAACGCCCCCTCGCAGTCACGTGGCCGCTTCCTTAGCCACCTAGAACAATGGGGACAACATCTGTCCCACATCCAGGGACCCCTCCCCCCACGGCTGGGGAGCAGCCCTGGCTGAGGCTCAGGATGGGGCATGAGACTCAGGAGCAGCAGTGCTGGGGGTGCAGCTCCCCGGGGGGCAGCTGAGCAGCCACCTGCCTTCCCAGCATCTGGTCCCCCAGCCGCGGCCCCCGGGGACCCCCCCGGACATGCACCACTGCCCCCTCCCCTGCCAAAGGCAGGGGTGCCGCACCCCCACCCCAATCACAGCCCAGACTCAGCCTCGTCTTTATGAAAACAACCTCTGCTTGGCAAAGCAGGAATTGTAGAGATGCTGATCTGCATTCACAACCTGGGGAGGGCGTGGATCGCAGAGCCCAGCGGCTTTTGCGGGCTGTTCGTATGTCTGGCAGAAAGAACGTGGCTGGGCAGTGACCCCGGCGAGCTGCTCTCTGGGGCCGGGTGGTCCTCTGTCACCTCACAGGGGACAGAACAACGGGCCACTCACATGTGATGCCATGCAGCTTGCTGTTGCAGCTTCTCATGTGAGAATACCTGAAGCCCCCTCCCCACATCCAACACGTGATGACAGACCTCACCCCTGGGCTGACAGACGTGCCCGCAGCTAGTGGCCGGAGGCGACAGACTCCCGCAGGGCAGGGAAGCACCCCCAGGGTGGTCCGGGGCCCTGCTTTGCCCACATATCATCCTCGTGCCCAGAAAAGGCACCTGAGACTCCCAGACCCGCGCCCCCCAGCTCCAGCTGGTTCCTCGCTTGTGCTCGGTCTGCAGCCTGTTCCTTCATGAGCAGCTCAGGGTGACAGTGGCCCGTGCAAGTGACAGGGAAGACGCTGTCGCCCTTGAACAATGGACGGCTCCATCTTCCCCGGCAAAAACAACTGGTTTATCATATCACAGGGGGCTCCGTCCATGCTCATTAGCCGGTGCCTGAGCAGCAGCCGAATATGGGCCTCCCAGCGGCCTCTTTGTTCCCGCCTAAGGCTCCTGTGCTCCGCTCCCCTGTGTGGGTGGCGGCCAGACGTGGCTGGAAATGACCGGTGAGCTGAGGACGGCCTCCCCGCGTGGCTTCCTCCATCAGGACAAGTTAGAACACTCCACTGTGCGTGTTTAAAATGATGTTGGATGTCAGCATTGGAAACACACGGCTCCCTCCCCAAAAGCACGGACAGTGGGGTGGAAACACCACAGGATAAACCTTAAAAAGCAAACAAACAAACAAAAATGCTTCTGGGTAAAAAAGAAATAAAATCAGTTTACAAACAGGTCCAGCTTGGGGAAAAAAAACAGACCAACAGGGGAGGAGAATTCTCCGTCCAGGAGACCAACCCCACCCGAGTCCCACAGGTGGCAACTGTCAGGGGCACAAACACACACACACAGAATCCAACGGCTGGCCCGTGCATGTCCTGGGTTTTCCGGAAGCTCTTAGCCTGCCCAGCCTCCCCTAGACCCCCGCAGACACCCCTGGAGGGGCTCTGGGCCTGGCGGTCTTCTGGAAGGACCCCCGTGAGCATGCAAAAAGGTCTGCACTAGAAAAGGACAGTCCAAGGTCAACGCATGTGTGTCCCTCCACCGTGGGGGGTCCCGTGGCTGAGTCCACGGAGCCGGTGCCAGCAAAGTGGGGTCCTCCCTCCCCCTGTGGGTCCTTCTGGGGACGCACAACAGGGGGGCTAAGCCTGGGACCCTCTTCCTGGCTGCGTGGGGGACAGACAGGAGGTGAATCTCACCTGAGGCACCTCAGTGTCTCTGGTTTTTCGGGGGCCGGGTGCGCAGTCAGGAGGAGACGCAGCAGCCGGAGAGGCAGATGCACAGAAGGAGGGGGCTCCCAGGGAGGGCACGTGGCTGTGTGTGCGGCTGGAAGCGGACGTGCTGCGGCCCTGACCGCACAGAGCGGGCACCGCCACCCGTGGGTGCGGACGGACGGAAAGAGGGGCAAAAACAAGTCTCTGGGGGCACCAGGAGAGCCTGGCAACCGCCAAGTCGGGGATCGAATCCCAGCCCTGGCGGTGCAAACCCACACGCGGAGCGGCAGTGCAGCCTGCCGCCACCAGAGGGCGGCAAAGGCTCTCGCCTCCCGTGCATGTGGGAGACCCCGGTTCTGTTCCCGCCTCCCGTGGGCCTGTGTGCGGGAAACCCGTCAGCTGAGGACGGGCACCTGTGCAGCCGGCTCAGGGCCGCTCCTCCCTTCTCCTCTCAGAACAAAATAAGTGAAATGAAATGAAATAAAGTAAATGAAGTGAAATAATAAAATAAAATAAAATAAAAAATAAAAATATAAAGTAAAATAAAATAGAATAAAATATGAAATAAAGTAAAATAAAATAACAAGAAATAAAGTAATAAATAAAAAATTAAATAAAATAACAAAATAAGTACATAAATAAAATAATAAAAAACAAAATAAATACATAAAACTATTAAAATATATATAATATAAAATAAAATAAATAAAATAATAAATAAAAATAAAATAAAAGTCACAAAAATATAAAATAAAGTAAAATAAAATATTTAAAAATTAAATTAAATTAAAAATAAAATAAAATAAATGGAAATAAAATAGAATAATAAAATATAAAAGATAATAAAAAATAAAATAAAATATAAAATGAAATCATAGAATAAAATAAAATATAAAGCGAGATAAAATAAAACAAAAAATTAAAAATTAAATCAACAATATAAAATAAAATAATAAATGGAAATAAGATAGTAAAAATGAAATAAGATGAAATGCTAAAAAGTAGAATAAAAAGCAGCAGGGACACAGAAGTCGCGGGGCGCACGGCGTGGGCTGGGGCGCGGGGGGCGCAGGGGGCGCGGGGCGCGCGCCGCTGACGGCAGCGTCACGGGGGCGCGGGGGGCGCAGGGGGCGCGGGGCGCGCGCCGCTGACGGCAGCGTCACGGGGGCGCAGGGAGCGCGCCCCGCCCGCGCGGGGAGGAGCCGCCGCCGCGCAGCCGGCGCCGCGGGGACCGAGGCGGGCGGGCCGGGCAGACTCGCTGAGCCGCCGGGCGCTTCCACAGGTAACGGCCGGGGCGGCCGCGCCCGCTCCGGGTTTGGGGGGCCCCTGCGCGGGGGTCGGCGCTCGGGCGAGTCCGCGGTTAAATGCCGGGGGTGGGCGCTGCGGGGAGGGCGGCGGGAACGACTGCGTTTCTGCGTCTTTATTTGCGTTCTGCATCGAGTGCGCCCCTCCCCACGCATTGCTGCATCTTTGTCAGCATCGTGAGACCCGCGTCTACAGCACATTCCTTCCAAAAAAAAAAAAAGGAAAGAGAGAAAACAGCCCAAAAACAAACCAACCGGTGTCTTGGACGTGATTCGGCATTCTCCCCCCAAACAGGAGGGTGCTGGAAAATTCTGGGGTTCTCCCTCCAAACCGGAGGGTGCTGGAAATTTTTGGGGTTCTCCCCCCAAACAGGAGGGTGCTGGAAAATCCTGGGGTTCTCCCTCCAAACAAGAGGGTGCTGGAAAATTCTGGAGTTCTCCCCCCAAACAGGAGGGTGCTGGAAAATCCTGGGGTTCTCCCCCCAAACTGGAGGGTTTTGGGAAATTCTGGGGTTCTGCCCCCAAACAGGAGGGTGTTGGAAAATTCTGGGGTTCTCCCCCTAAACCGGAGGGTGTTGGAAAATCCTGGGGTTCTCCCCCAAACTGGAGGGTGTTGGGAAATTCTGGGGTTCTGCCCCCAAACAGGAGGGTGTTGGAAAATTCTGGGGTTCTCCCCCTAAACCGGAGGGTGTTGGAAAATCCTGGGGTTCTCCCCCAAACTGGAGGGTGTTGGGAAATTCTGGGGTTCTGCCCCCAAACAGGAGGGTGTTGGAAAATTCTGGGGTTCTCCCCCTAAACCGGAGGGTGTTGAAAAATTCTGGGGTTCTCCTTCCAAACAGGAGGGTGTTGGGAAATTCTGGGGTTCTCCCCTCAAACCAGAGGAAAATCCTGGGGTGCGGCTTGTCCGTGTTAAGCTGGAAGACCCCGTAACGGGCGGGCGAGAGTCGGGACAAGTCGGGGTCCCGGGTGAGGGGAACGCAGCGCCTTAGGCACCGTGGGACCGGGCAGCGTGTTCCCCGGCGAGACCACAGCCTCCGAGGGCTTGGCCGACACAGGGGGGTCCCCGTCTGGTGCCCCCGAGACAGCCGTGAAGACTCAGGGCGCCCAGGCCGGCTCCTGGCCGCATGGGAGCACCCCGAGCCCTCCCGTGAGACATGCTGTGTTTCCCTTTTAAAGCCCCGGGGCCCATTCCAGGGGGCTTGGGGGGGCAGGAAGCCCTGGGCATTGGGGGGTCCCATCCACTGGATGACCTGCTTAGGCCCCCTGTGCCGTCACCGCCTACCCGAGGGACTGGCTCGTGATGCTTTGGCCCCTGTTGCCTGGGGAGCGACCCCCCACCCTGGGGGGCGACCCCCCACCGTGGGGGGCGTCAGCACCTGCTGCCTTTTCTGCTCTGAGCTGCAAAGTTTAAAATACAACAACAACAAACGGTCTCGGGGAGCCCGGGGTCCAGGCTGCCGTCCAGATCAGCACAAACGGTCGCCTTTGGATTCGAGAGGCTGGAGGGGGAGGGGGAGCCGAGCCGACATTGAACAGATGTGTGTGCGCGTAGGGGGTGGGGTGGGGATAAGACCATTTTTTGCCGTTTGCCTGGAATTCTGAGCTGTCGACCGCACCGTGTGGGCCGGTGGGCTGAGGCAGGGACGACCCAGGCGTATCTTACCGATGCTGCTCGGCCGGGTTCCCATGTGGATGAGCATGCCAGCCTCATCAGGGAATAGGGATGGGGACCCCCTCCCGGGAACCAGGGCAAAGGGAGCCGTGGCCGGCTGCCCACTGCCTGCAGCTGGGGAGGGGGCTCCCCTATCTGCTCTGATGGCGGTTACTGTGGAAGCCTCCAGAATCTCTCCCTGTCGGCCCTCGGATGGAGTGACAATGCGAAGAGACGCAGAACACGTCTCAGTGCGTGTCAGGCCCGGGGCGTCCCTGTGTGCGGGTCCCATCGCCTCCCGGGACCCCACCCGGCTGGGAAAGCACCATTTTCAGGGGGCAGGCTGCCCCCCACGCTGATGACAGCGAAACCTTGGGAAGCTAACGAGGGCTCTTGTCGCAGAATGAGTGGCATCTCGTTCTATGGCCGGGGTTTATGTGCTGGAAACGCATTTTTGGGTTTAGACCAAAAAAAAAAACCAAACCACCATCATTTTCCCCAGGATGAGAAAAAAACATGAAGTCAATTGTTGCTCCGTGAAGAATCCCTTTGTTACAAAGCGGAGCATTTGCTCTTCTGGGCTGAGCTGGGGGTTTAACAGCTGGTTTAAGGGACAAAGGGCTTTGGGCCGACCTGTGACTCAATTCAGGTCCCCACTGCGCCCATGGCCACCTGCAAGGTGGACCCACACCCCTGTCTGTCGTCTGTCTGTCATCATCATCTGTCAATCATCCATCAATCATTTATCATCATCTGCATCATCTGTGTGTCTGTCATCTATATCTATCAATCATCTGTCTACCTATCATCTATCATCATTTATCTATATCATCTGTGTGTCTATGTGTTTATATCTATTTATGTATTTATCTATCTGTCATCTATAATTTATTTATCATCTATATGTATCATCTACTATCTTATCTATCTATCTATATCTATCATCTATTTATCATGTATCTATCACCATCATGTATCAATCATCTGTCATCTATCAATCATTGATTATCCATCATCTATCATCTTTTATCTATTTCATCTGTTTCTATCATCAATCATTGATCATCTATCACCATTTATCTGTAACATCTGTGTGTCTATCATCTATCATCTATAATCTATATTTATCATCTCTATCATCTATCTACCTATCATTTATCATTTATCTATAACTATCTGTGTGTCTATTTATCTATGTATCTATCTAATCTATCTATTTACTTATCATCTATCTCTACCATCTATCTGTCTATCATCTGTCATCTGTCATGTATCTGTTCATCCATTTGTCTGTCTGGTCTGGGTATTTACAATGGACAGATGTCTCTTTAAAAGCAGAACTGATTTCTGGGACATTAATTGTTTGGGGTTATGGTTTTCCTGGGAAAGTATCTGCTTTTAGTCAAAAGGGAAGGTGCTGGTTGCCATGTTGTTAGCATTGCTACTGTCCTTTAACAAGGGAAGTTACATGTGCACACGCACGTGCACATGCACGTGAGGATTAACCTAAAAGTAACTGACTTCCAGCCCTGCTTAGGTTTCGCGTTACCACTTGCTTCTGAGAGATGAACCTTTTCATACGTCGATGAGTTCAACTTGCTCGTGTTTTGCTGAGAATTTTTGTGTCTACACGTAGGAGACACTGGTCTGTAGGTTTCTTACAGCATCTTTGTCTGGTGCTGGACTCGGTCACACTGGACTCAGGAAGAACGGGCCGCGCTCTGTCCTATGCGTTAGTTTGGAAGCACTTGTGAAGAATGGGTGTGTGTTCTTCCTTAAGCGTCTGCGAGAATCTGCCAGGGAAGCCATCTGGACCTGGGCTTTTCTTTGTGGATCGTTTCTCGACGACCAATTCAGTGTCTCACTTGTGACAGGTCTCGTCACCGTCACTTTTCTCTGGGGTCAGCGAGGGTAGTTTGTGTCTGTTTCATCTAAGTCAGGGGTGTCCAACCTGGCGGCTTCCGGGGCCACATGGGAAGAAGCAGACTTGTCGTGGGCCACAGAAGATACACTCACACTCACAACAGCTGATGAGCTAAAAAAGAAAAAAATTGCAAAAAAAAATCTCATGTTTTAAGAACGTTTACGAATGTGTGTTGGGCTGTGTGGAGATTCTGCTCTATTGAGTCAAGTGTACTGGCTGTGAATAGAGCTTGAGGTGTAACAACACAGATTCACTGGGTGTGGGGTGTTGTGTGTACATGCATGTGGGGTGTGCGTGCATGTGGGGTGTGTGTATGTGGGGTGTGCATGTGGTGTGTTTACATGGGTGTGCGTGAGTGTGTGCATGTGTGTGCATGATGTGTGTGCGTGGGTGTGTACGTGCATCTGGGTGTGTGCATGTGTGTGTACATTTGGTGTGTGTGTGTGCGTGGGTGTGTACATGTAGGTGTGTTTGGGTGTGCGTGTGAGTGAGTGTGTGTACATATGGTGTGTGGGTGCACGTGTGGGTGTACATGTGGTGTGTGTGCGTGCATGTGTACATGTGTGTGTGTGTGTACACGGGTGTGTGTGGCAGTGTATGTGCATGTGAGGTGTGTGTGAGTGGGTGTGCATGTGGGTGTGTATGAGTGTGCACATGAGTGTGTGTGTGCATGTGGGGTGTGCAGGGGTGCGTGCATGGTGTATGTGTGTGTACATGTGTGTGTGCATGTGGGTGTGTGCGGGTGTGTATGAGTGTGTGTGTGCATGTGGGATGTGTGTGCATGTGTGTGTGTGTGGGTGTGTATGGGTATGTGTGCATGTGTGTGTGTGAGTGTGTGTACAGGAGTGTGTGTGTGCATGTGGGGTGTGTATGGGTGTGTGTGTGTGTGTGTGCATGTGGGGTGTGTGTGCCTGTGGGTGTGTGTGGGTATGTATGAGTGTGTGTACATGAGTGTGTGTGTGTGCAGGTGGGTGTGTGTGGGTGTGTGTTGGGGGTGGCTCGTGGCCATGCCCACTGGCTTGCCTCAGTTCTGCACCCCCCACACCCCGGCTGACTCAGCACCGCCTTGCTCTGGGCACAGGTGCCCTTGGGGAGCAGAGACACTGAGGGTCACAGCCCCACAGGAAGGAGACCGGGGGGCACAGGTCACATGTGCTGGATTCGGGGGTGCGGAGCTGTGAACGCTGGGGGAGTGGACGCGCAGCCTCTTGCTTTGCTGCACACACAGCCCCGCGTGGCTCCAGGAAGCGGCCGAGTTGTGCCGGCCGCGTCTCTGAGGGCGTCTCCCCCCCCCTAACTGTCTCCTGCTTCTGGGTCTCTCACCAGGTGCTCCGGGCCGACGCTGGGCCCCCGCGCACATCATGCCGGAGCAGAGCAACGACTACCGGGTGGCCGTGTTCGGGGCCGGGGGCGTGGGCAAGAGCTCCCTGGTGCTGAGGTTCGTGAAGGGCACGTTCCGGGAGAGCTACATCCCCACGGTGGAGGACACCTACCGGCAGGTCATCAGCTGCGACAAGAGCATCTGCACACTGCAGATTACGGACACCACGGGCAGCCACCAGTTCCCGGCCATGCAGCGCCTGTCCATCACCAAGGGCCATGCCTTCATCCTCGTCTACTCCATCACCAGCCGCCAGTCCCTGGACGAGCTGAAGCCCATCTACGAGCAGATCTGCGAGATCAAGGAGGACGTGGAGAGCGTCCCCATCATGCTGGTGGGGAACAAGTGCGACGAGAGCCCCAGCCGCGAGGTGCCAGGCGGCGAGGCGGAGGCGCTGGCCCGACGCTGGAAGTGCGCCTTCATGGAGACCTCGGCCAAGCTCAACCTCAACGTCAAGGAGCTATTCCAGGAGCTGCTCAACCTGGAGAAGCGTCGCGCCGTGAGCCTGCAGATCGACGGCAAGAAGAGCAAGCGGCAGAAGAGGAAGGAACAGCTGAAAGGCAAATGCACGCTCATGTGAACGCCCGTCCCCGTCCTCATGAACCCCGCCCCGCCACGGTGTCGCCCGGGCAGCATGCGAAACGCCCACACGCCAGGTGTTGCCTTCGGACCAGGACGTGCCCGACGGGCCCCTTTTCTCCAGAACCAGGACCCCACCCGGCTGTTGGGAGGAAGACCCCCCTGAGCCGGGCATGGCCTGGGCTGGGACTGGCGCCCACGGAAGCATGAACGCCCAGAGCATGCGTGTCCGAGCATGTGCCCCCCGACCGGGTGCCTCCCTCTGCTCGAAGCCGATGCCATGCTTGGGGGCCGGGCACAGACCCGGCCAGGGCTGCTACACCCAGTTCTCGAACCCAAGGACAGGGGAATCCCAGCCTCGCCCCCCACCCCAGACCACGCCACTCACAGCCCCGCGGACCCTAGGGGCGGCCCTCACCTCCCTGCACCTGTGCGGCCGGCGTCCCTGTCACGGTTCCTGCGCTGATGTTCACCCCTGACGGCGAGTCCCCGGAGAGCACACCACGCCCTCAGAAGCCCTCGGGGGCCCCGGCGAGCATCTGGTGACGCCCTGAACACGCCGCAATAACGTTCTGCGTGTTCCCAGAGGGCCGTGGCCGCGGAGCTGCCTGCCTCTGCACCACCGGGGGCTCTCACGTCTCCCTGCCCTCAGATTTTAAACAAATAAAAAGCAATTAAAGTCTCTTATCTTCAGACCTTTGCTGTTTTCCTCCGGGGAGTGTTGTCTGCTTGCAAAGAATGCTCCAACCGAGGCCATCCACTCTCCCAACGGCACGGACGCGGACCTGCCATGCTTCGCGCCTCCATGAGATATTTCACCACGGAAGCAGTCCACGGCGTGTTCCTGGACACGGTGTCTGAGTGACCGCGAGCACCTCACATGCTTGTCCGTCCTCAGCGTCCCCTAAGGGCTGTTCCGTGCAGCGTCCACGCCAGGGACAAGGATCTTCCTGCTCGTGAGCTCGTGTGTGTCTGTGTCCTGGATCCTTCCAACCGCATCGCGGCTGCGGCCGGCTCGCTCTGTCCCCCGAGAGGGCTGGTGGGTGGATCTGCCTGGCTTTCTCTCTCTCTCTTCTCAGAAACATGCTCCCAGTTTGTCATTCGGCTGTGGGTGGAAGAAGAGACGGGCGTCAGGCGTCTCGGCTCCCCGAGTCCAGCGACCCCCCAGCCTCAGCGCCCAGCCCCCCACCCCGTCTGCGCCCAGACCCGGAGGGATTGCTGTTCGGCCTCTCCGGCCGCTGTCTACACTTCTGAGAGTTTAGAGCATCATCGGTGTGAGGAACCTGTGGAGGCCCAATGCTTGACCGCGTTCGGGACACGTTTGCTCCTCTGCGTTTTGCCTGCGAGCAGCCAGGGAGGCCTTGGGTGCCTCATGTGTGGCTCTGTGCTCGGAGGTCATTGTCTGTGAACAGAGCGGACCCTGTGGATCCAGAGACCCTTTTGGGGGCTCCCCAGGGGACACAGGGCTCAAGGAGGCAGTCCCCCCTTACCCCCCGAACCCGGCGTCCTTAGCATTTATGTGGCTGCATCCCGAGGGTGTGATTGGGATTCTTTTTTTTGTTTTTTCAGATTTATTTTCTTGTTTTTGACAGAGAGAGACAGAGAGAAGGGGGAGGGCCCAGAGCCATCTCCATAGTTGCACGTCATCCGTTTTCCACATGGTTTCATTCCACACAGGTGGGCGGGGGCCGTGCAGGGTGGGAACAGAACTGGGGGCCTCCCGCATGGGAAGCTCACCCCAGTTCAGCACATGGGTCCCCATGGACCAGGGCCGGGATCTGATCCTCAGTCCCCGGGGCTGCAAAGCGAGCGCTTAACCTGCTGAGCCATCCTGGCTTCATGATTGGGATTCTTGACCCCCCACCTCACCTATGGGCACACGACTGAGCACGGGAGGTGGCAAAACTCACAACATTGCTTTGCACATGTGGCACTCGGGGAATAAGCCTGGGGCTCCGTGAGGTCCCTTCTGTCCCTGCCAGTTCCTCCTCCATCCAGTGACAAGCCATGGGCCTGTCCCGGGCGTGGGCACCGTACGGCAAGACCAGCAACAGAGCAATACTGCATCGCCCACTGGGCGGAAGTCACACGCCGGGTCACATGTCATTGACCATCCTGCGTTTCTGAGGCAACAGCAGGACCTTGTACATAGCTCCAAGCTAGTATCTCGGTTCCACCATTTGTAAGATTTAAGCAATGCTCATTCTTTGTAGAATAACAACAACAGAAGTATTAAAATATTTTAAAAAGTTGCTCTGTGATCATTTTGGTTTTGTTTTTATCCTTTCTTCAAAGTTCATTACTGTGTTGCTCCCACACATGCTCTTTGGAAATGCCCATGACTACTAGGAACCGGGAATTCATACACGACCAAGACCACAACGACATGGGATCTATAGAGCATGACTTTTATGTGCGTATTTGAGCTGTACAGTTGCTACAGTTCCGCTCCCTGTTCTATTTCGTTTACAGCTAATATAAAAATCACCCTGGTCTGGCAACATGGATGGACCTAGAGACCATCTTATTAAGTGAAATAAGTCAGAATGAAAGAATCCGGAAAAATATGACCTCACTTATAGGTGGAATATAAAACTGAAAGTTACAAAGACACAGAGACCTATGGACACACCCAATAACTTGGTGATTGCCTGAGGGAAGGGGAGGAGGGGGGAGGGAGAGAGGGAGGGGA